>PVIH01004060.1:0-147583 GCA_004025045.1 Sigmodon hispidus | reverse complement strand
CAGCAGAGAGACTGTGTGCTCCTCCATGTGGAATATCTGAGGTTCTGGGTCTAGCCTCACACTCCAGCAGAGAGACTGTGTGCTCCTCCATGTGGAATATCTGAGGTTCTGGGTCTCGCCTCACACTCCAGCAGAGAGACTGTGTGCTCCTCCATGTGGAATATCTGAGGTTCTGGGTCTAGCCTCACACTCCAGCAGAGAGACTGTGTGCTCCTCCATGTGGAATATCTGAGGTTCTGGGTCTAGCCTCACACTCCAGCAGAGAGACTGTGTGCTCCTCCATGTGGAATATCTGAGGTTCTGGGTCTAGCCTCACACTCCAGCAGAGAGACTGTGTGCTCCTCCATGTGGAATATCTGAGGTTCTGGGTCTTGCCTCACACTCCAGCAGAGAGACTGTGTGCTCCTCCATGTGGAATATCTGAGGTTCTGGGTCTCGCCTCACACTCCAGCAGAGAGACTGTGTGCTCCTCCATGTGGAATATCTGAGGTTCTGGGTCTGGCCTCACACTCCAGCAGAGAGACTGTGTGCTCCTCCATGTAGGAGAGGTGTGCCATTGCCAGGTTGCACTGGTTGATGTTCTATCCCGTCTCCCGTCGTGTCGAGGCTGGCTGCTCTCCCTGGGTCCCTGAGGACTTCTGAGGTTCCAGCTGTAGAAGGTGCACCTTCTTTTGCTTTCTCAGACTCCATCACATAACTTGAATCTTGGTGTTAGATGTTCATTCGGGAGTCACTGGGCTGTTTTGGGAGAGAGGCATGTCATAAACTGTGTCCTGTTATGGCTCCACTTGCTTCTGGTCACGGTCCCATCATGAGTCCCTGATGGTACCAAACACTTGCATCTCCTTGGGTTGGGTTGGGCCTCTCCTGTCCCCTCACTGTGGACTCCAGCAGGTGTGTTACTGAAAGTGCTCCTTTTGTAGACAACTTGCTCTTGGCATTGAGTTTCTTGCCTCATGGTGCTCAGTAGAAGGAACTGTGTGGCTGGGATTGCTAAGAATGGAATCTCTCTGTACATTCTTTCTCTCATTGTCTTCCTCCCTCCCTCCTTTCCTCCTTCCCTTCCTTTTTTTTTTTTTTATTTATTTTCCTGAGGCAGGTTCTTACTATGTAGCCCTGGCTGTCCTGGAACTTATTATGTAGACCAGGCTGCCCTTGAACTCAGAGATCCACCTGCCTCTGTCTCACAAGTGGTAGCATTAGAGGTGTATGTCATGGTTGCTTTAGAGCATCTTCAGCGAAAAGGTAGCACTGAGGAGTTCCCGTGTAGTCTCCTCCTGAGCTGTGCTTTCCCTGTTCTGAATGTTTGCATTCGTGTAGCACACTTGTGACTGACAGGCCAATATCAGTGCATCATGACCAACTCAAGCTCCTAGTGTAAGCTCACCCCAGGCTGTAAATCCCGGTTTGGCAGATGACTAACGAACGACATGTGCTGCCCCTTAGCCCTCAGTAGACAGTCTGTGTGCCACCTCTTCATCTACTCACCTTCCGCTGAACCCCGTCTCCATGGTTTTGCCTTTGTCAGAATGTCACACGGTTTGAAGGGCAGCCTTTCCGACTGGTTTCGCACATCCTGTTCCCTTGTCTCTGATCCACAGCTGGCTGTCCTCTATCCAGTGGCAGTTCTGCTTTGACCACTCTGCACTGTCTTACTGGACCTGCCTTCAGTGTAGACACACCACGTTATGCTGCTGCTTGTCCTGTGTCAGAATAAGCCTGGATGTGTTTCCACAGTGGTTTACAGAAGGGGGTTGCTGTCCTGCTGTGCCTGGCAGAACTCAGTGATAGACACTGTCCTGTCATCTACAAGCTGGGGACAGGGAGGTTGGGAATGTTCTTGCAGTAGGCGCTATGGTTGCTCCCATTAGATGTAGCTGCTCACCCTGCGCCTGCGCCCTGTGGGAGGTTGTCCCGCCTCCCTTTCCTAGGTGAGAAGCTGGAGGAAGTTGTGATGGCAGATGGAAACAGGAACCTAGGCCAGGCGCCATGTGTTTTGAGCAGCTGTTCTGGGCTGACTGCACTCTGAGAGCCTTTGCCACATGCCTGTCCTTGTCCCCATCCGTCCTCCCTCGTCTCAGAGACTGTAATGGGGACATTGAGGCTATTGCTGTAACCAGTGCTTCTAAGCTCGGAGGGACAGCTAATGTGATGGATGACGTAATCACGATTCAGAATGACGTCAGCTGCCTGGAGTACCAGCCCAGAACCAATCAAGTGAGCACGCTAATAGGAATAAATGTAAAATCCTGCATTCAAGTTCAAAAACCCAGTCAGTACAGGTCAGTGGGAAGCAGTTGGACAGTCTGGGTCAGCTTCGTCCTTAGTGGGAAGCTCTGTTATCATTTTGTCTCTGTTACGGCCATTGTCTTGTAACTGATGGTTCTCATCTCTTTGGTCGCACTCTGCACTGCACAATCAGGGATTTTTCCCAAATTCCAGTCTTGTAGCCATGGCAGCGGGTAGCTGCCCTTTCCCCTGGCTGCTGTCATTGGGCAGCTGTGCCTCCTTCAGGACGCTCTCTTCCACTGCATGTCCTGTCCCCACCCCCCTTTCCCGAGTATGCCATTGTCCTAGTGACCCTGGCGCCCCTCTGTGCTTTGCTCCTTCTTGTAGCTCTACTTAGAACGTTGTCTCATTCAGCCCAGGTCTCACATCCTCACGGTGCTGTTCTTAGAGCCTTATGCTCCACCCCAGGGCCAGCACTCACTGCCATCTTCCCCTCATGTTGCTTCTTGTCTACATGTTTTGTCCCCGTATTGGTACATCAGGTACAAGTCCAGCATTTCCCATGTCGTGCGTGCGTGCGTGCGTGTGTGTGTGTGTGTGTGTGTGTGTGTGTGTGTGTGTGAGTGACTGTGTTGGAGGCTGCTGTGGAGTAGCCCTGGGTCTGTCTGGCTTTGTTGCCATACGCTACTTGTACTTCCACTAAAGTATGTGCAAGCGTGTGCGTGTGCATGTGCGTGTGCGTGTGCGTGTGCGTGTGTGTGTGTGTGTGTGTGTGTGTGTGACTGTGTTGGAGGCTGCTGTGGAGTAGCCCTGGGTCTGTCTGGCTTTGTTGCCATACGCTGGCAGTCACAAGGCAATCAGTAGGCCTACCCTTCTCTGTGCCATCTCATGCAGTCCGAACTCCTTGGAGCCTGTACTCAGGGCAGAGTCTTAAGCCATAGAGCCAATCTAGACATAGACATAGGGCCATCCCCACCTGGACCGCCCTGCACCTCCATTAACGTAGACTTTTCTTGCCATACTGTGTTGGACCAGTCAGAGTGTTGCTGATATTGTCTTCTGCCTGTGGCCAGAATGCCAAGGCCTTCTCATTAGCCTTGAAGTACGGTCCTCCCTCCCTCTTTATCTTTTTTTCTCTTATAGACTCTGGTATCATTTTTAACTCAGTATTTAGATTCTGAAAAATCATCTTCCCTTCCTGAGCTTTAAACAAACTGAGAAATAAAACAAGACAGTGGTAGATGGAAGCGAAGAAGGCTGCCGTTGTTGTTGAACACTGGGAGTGAAGTGGTTTTCTAGAGTGGAAGCCAAATCACTGGCTAACTCCAGGATTGACCAGGCCGCTGTCTCCAGTTAGAGCTGATGGGCCAGGGCAGGGGAAGTGATGAGCCCACAATGCCTCTGGCCACCCTTATAGCAGTGAGTAGTCTCCTAGGATGGGTTCTCACCGCATAAAGCATACCTCAGTTGTGGGTCAGGATAGTCATCCCCTAGTTTCTTCAGCTTGTAATTGGCGTAGCGATATCCCCTAGTCAGCTGTGCAGGGGAGGCCCGACTCTTGAGCTCAACACTTTGAGCCCCCTGACCCTTTGAGTGTGAAACCACTGCCGTGTCAGTGTGGGCTCTTAGACGGCGTGCTGGCTCCTGCTGGCTCTTGAGGAGGTTCGTCAGATGAGAACATGTGGTCTGTAAGCCCTTCCTGACCCAGGGGCTGCAAACCACGCTCCGGTTTGTTTCTCACCTCTGTCAGTGGGAAACGTTCAACCTAGCTTATCATAAATTTCTCTATGAGAGTGAGTAGCACCAGTACAAACATGCACAACGGAGCAGAACATTAACCTTCTGCTAGCCTCCCAGGAGAAGTGAAGTCTCACAAGTTATCCTTTCAGGTTCAAAGAACCAAGTTTTCCTATGGCCTTTAAGTTCAGGTATGTTAGAGCTCAGTGAGTCCCGACGCTCGCTTGTGCACCATTCCAGCTAGCAGGATGCTTGGCCCTCTGGGATGAGTGTGGCTCTTCAGAGCCTGACCTTCTGAGCGTGAGACTGATCCAAACGGTTGTTCCTTCTGAGAGCTGATTCTAGGAGAGCATATAAACCTGGCAGACATCTAGCCTTCTACATCCACATCCACTTCCTTCCTTGGGTAGGGAGTCAAGACCCTAGGCAGTTCCCACCATGTCCCCAGATCTCATCTTTGCTGCCTCCCTAGGCCTCTGGAAGGCCTGGTGTGGACTTGGGGAGGTTGGCAGACACAGCTCTTCTTGGTCTTACCCTTGCATTGGGGTTAGCTGCAGGTCTAGAGCCCCTCACTGCAGTTCTGTCTGGGAGAGATGTCCCAGCACGGGGCATGCCTGGCTCTTTCTACTGGGGAAAGACACCTCAATAGCTTGGAGGCTATGTTAGTTTTGAGCCACAGTGGCAGCTTGCCATTGTAGACATCTGCTAGCTAGCACATGTCCTTAATGCTACTCTATCTTCCTGGAGGATTTTCCTCCAGGATCAGGTGCTAAGGTACCTTGAGTGCTATTGCCATGTCCTGAAGAGGATCAAGGGCTGATGCTTCTGACTGCTCTGTTGCCTGCTGGCTGCAGACTGCAGACACTTGCTGCCTGGGCCCTCCATTATTTGTGGCGCTATAGAACCTGTCCCTTGTGGTCTCCGAGGGAGTCAGCATTCTCCCCTACCCTCTCACTAGTACTTCTGAGTGCTGTCAGGGTTCAGTGCTGCTATTTGCCTTGCCCGGCTGTGTTTGATAGGCCTTCTCTGCTCTGCTGGCTTCTCCTCTGAGCTTCCGATCAGGCCAAGATGGCAGGGTGCTCGTTCCCATCTCAAGCCTAGAGAGACCACCTACTTGTGGATGGGATGTCATACAGCTCCTAAGTGTTAGCTAAGGTTCTCTCCCTGAAAGCTCCTTCTCCCAAGTCCGTGCTACCTGTGTCTCAGTCCATGTGAGCCTCTCTCACGCTCACTCATGTGACTGACAGTAGTCACCTCTCACTCCTCACACAGTGACTTCATTGTTAGCATTTGGATTGTTGCACTGTCAGCACATCTGCCGTTTCTCATTGACTCCCTGGTGGGTCGGGTGCTTGCTGTCCAGGTGCCCAGAGAGGTGGTCATTCCAGCAGATGGTTCTGCTCAATGAGCCAGACACATGGGTGCTGGTTTCTTCAATTTAAATGTAAATATCCAACATTAACAGATAGAGATGTTCTATGAAGCATTCCTGGGAACCGTGTGCATCCTCTGACATCAGATGGGGGTGAGACCTGACGGTGCTGTGCTCTGTTGGTCTTAACAGAGCATTGCCCTGTATCTGTTTCTCAAGAGGCAGCCTAGCAGTGTGCACTTGGTTTGTTTTAGAAAATTGTTTTGTATTATTATAAATTTTCTTTCAATGCTTTTTTCTTTTTGGAGTATCTGGGTTATTGGAGGGAGTGGTGCTCATGTGTGGTATGTCTTTATGTACGTTCACCCATGTGTCAGTATGTGCGTATTGGTGTGTATAGGCCTGGGGTTGATTCCAATTGTCTTCTTCAGTCTCACTCCACTTTATTTTTGGAGGTATAGTCTCTTGGTTGAATCCAGAGCTCTCCAGTTCTAGCTGGTCTAGCTAGCTAACCTGATCTAGGGGTACCCTTTCTATCTCTCCCAAGTGCTGGATCACAAGTGGCCTTCGTAGCTGCTTAGCTCTTATATGGGTTCTGGGAATCTGAACCTAAGCTCTCAAAGCCTTTCCAGCCCCGAGCCTTATTTGATGTGCATATAATATACACCATTATTTCTTTCCTTAGGACAATTACACCTTTGCCCAGCCTGGGATTCAAATGAAAGTGAAGATGCTGGAAGAACTGGTGAGCCGGATTGATGGTAAGTCAGCATCCAGAGAAGCCCCTCGAGAGGCAGGGAGAGCGCTATAAGAAAGGCTGGGAGGTGGCCTTGGTCCTCAGCTCCACCAGACACCACTGTCCTTGTTCTCATTTGGCTGGTGGTACCTGGGCCCGCTAGCTCTTACCAAGTGCATCTTTAACAGGAGAAGGTGCTGCTGTGCCCTTCCATTCTCTGCTCCAATCAGGACTCTGTGGGGAAGGAGACAGCCGTGCTCCCGCAGCCAGCCTCCCTCCTGGGTCAGCTTGCAGCTTCTCATCAGGGCAGCAGGGTGGTTGCTGATGGCTGGCTTTGGCCTCGCCTCTCCTGCCTGTGTATATCATTTGCTATCAAGGAGGACAGAATAATTTCTCCATGGAATCCAATTAATTACCAAGTCCAGAAAGAACATCTTCAATATTATAGAAAAATTATAGTGTGTGCTCAGGCAATTTTAGATTATGCTTTCATGTTTAAGTGAGTCCTTTGAAATACTTTTTACCTCCGTCCTTAAAATAATTCCCCCTACGATGTACTGAATGTCATATTGCAATAGCAGAGTTTAATTAAATGAAAGCTGGGAGATAATGCTCACCCATTCCAAGCAGAGCCTCCTGATAGTTTGGTAAATTAATGAGCAGAGCATTAACAAAGTGATGCCAGGCAGAACCAGACTTGTGTATGTATGTGACACCAACCAGTCAGCAGTGAGCTGGTGAAGATGCTCTCTGTGTCCCAGAGTCCTGGGTGAGTTCAGGCAAGTCACTTCACCAAAGGTGCAGAGAAGTGTTGAGATGCAGTCCTGGCTGTACCTTGTGTGTGTGTGTGTGCAGACTTCTCCCCAGCCTTCCCCTTTGTGCTCCAATGGAAGGAGAACATTATCACAGCCCTCTTCATAGGAAGACACTTGGTTTGGGAAATGACTGAGTGACATTATAAACCAGAGCCAAAAAATTCTAAACTGCACCATGTTCCTTGATTGAGTTTGGGAGTCTGTGTCTGATGGTTATTACCTCATTTCCATATTATGAAGTCTCATGCCGTTCTAGGGATGCTTTATTGGATTCAGCGTGTTTAGCTGCTTTTCAGCCTCCCCCACGTGCTGCTCTTTCTCGTGTTAGTGTACCCTGTGCATTTATTCTGCACTCACATTGCTCTCTCGCTCAGCTCTGGTTGAAGTTTTTTTCCTACCAGCGATTTCACACGTGTCCCCAGCCTCATTTAGTTCTTTGAAATACTATTTGCAGGAGCTGTGAGTTACACAGTTCTAGCAGGTTCTTCTTTTTCCTCCTGTGCCCCTTAGAAGGCTTATTTTATATTTTCCACGAACCTTAAGTTCTGGCCAGGGCTGGTTCGCTCCAGCGCTGCAGTTGAGGAAATGCTTGAATTGATTTTTTCTGGTGCTGTGGTTCAGAAGGAGGCACTCTGCAGATCTGTACTGCGATTGTCCAGAAGAACAGCAGCGGCTACGGCAGAGCTGCCTGGCTGTGCTCTGGGTGAAGCTCATCTTTATTTCCACCCAAGAGTCAGCTCTTCACGACATGGGATGGTGTATGTTCTCCCAAGGCAGGCTGGGATGGTGTATGCTCCCCCAGGGCAGGCTGGGATGGTGTATGCTCCCCCAGGGGAGGCTTGGATGGTGCATGCTCCCCCAGGGCAGGCTAGGATGGTGTATGCTCCCCCAGGGCAGGCTGTATAACCTGTTTGTTTCTGTTCTCATGACAAAAGCTCTGAAAATCTGTGTAACTGTCTCATCATAAGGACACTGGACTATGCAAATGCAAGTGGGAAATGTCTAGTCCTGGGGGTCTCAAGCCTTGGGTAGGAGCCTTCTCCTTACTCTGCCTCCACCAGTATTTGGAGATGCTGCAAGGCCACAGCACTAGTAGCCTCACCTATAGGGGACTCACTGTAAACCTCTCATTATTGGCAGGATATACTGTGTAGAAAATAAAAATTACTTAAAATAAATTCCTAATCTAGTGCCTGAGTTCTGCATTTCTAGGGAAGGTCAGTGTTTACTGGCACCTTGGTGAAGGGAGGGGGCAGTGGTGGAAGACTGGGGCCTTCCTATGCCCTGTTCCAGATGGGTGGTGTAAAAAGAACAGTTTCTCTGCAAACAGAGATGGGGACCTAGGAGTGGTGGATGTGGGAGGCTGTGGGCACAGGTGAGAATCTGAGAAGGGAGGACGGTAGACACTAGGGTGGGGACTGTTGAGGATGCTGCCCCACGATTTCCTTGTGGGACGAGTCACTAAAGACTTGTCCACAGATACTTTCAAGACATTTCCCAGGCTGGAGAGATGGCTCAGAGGTTAGGAGCACTGACTGTTCTTCCTGAGGTCCTGAGTTCAATTCCCAGCAACCACATGGTGGCTCACAACCATCTATAGTGACACCTGGTACCCTCTTCTGTATACTGTATACATAATAAATAAATGTTTTAAAAAAACCAGACATTTTCCATTTTGAGTCATGCTTCTCTAGCACTGCTGAGGCTCTGACGAAGGTGCCATGAGAACAAGAAGGTGCTCGAAGGTGCTTAGGTGGAGGAGGGCCATGTCTATAATGGAGGCAGAGGAGGAAGCAGAGAGCATCCTTAGAGATGGTACCGGGGGCAAACAGACCGTCTCTGGAGCGGGCAGATGGCCCATGGGACATCCATGGAAGCCCTGTGGAATGGCATCTTGAGCTGTTGGAGCTGTGACTTAGAGAAGGTGGAGAGGGAGGAACTTTTTACTGCAGCAGGTTCCTGCTGATGACAGGTCAAAAGGCAGACATAACATTTCCAAAGCCAGCAAAGAAAGAAAGAAAGAAAAAGGAACAGAAGAAAAATAAGAAAGAAAAGAAAATCAGTGTCTTTTGAGAGAAGGGAGGCTGTCAGAGATGCAAGGGTTACTGGGCCTTTCTGCTAGGCCCTAGTGAGATCAGTCAGCCAGCACCAAAGCCACTGCGGTCTGGTGAGCATGTCCGATTCCAGAACAAGTGATCGTAGGGACTTAGCAACCTTGTGGGATGCTAGGTGGGTTCTAGCCTGCTCAGGGTAGGGGTCTTTGGACATGCTGCCTGCTTCCTGTGAACTAGAAGAGTGACACACCAGTGTGTGCATGTTTGTGGATGGGTCATGTAACCCTCCCATCATCCCAGCCCAGCTTCAAGCCATGGAGGACTGGTATTGTTGGAACCTGTGTCTTTGGAGATTCTGTGCTGGAGTTCTTCACAAGGCTTGTGACATAGAAAACAAAATCTTTTCTAGAGGAAGTCCCCAGAACATAAGTTCTCACCACATTCTGTTTTCAAATGAAATGGCCTGTACACAGTCAGAGATGATCCATACACAAGACTCCTGCAGGGAGAGTAAGTAGATAAAAGAGCCAGGTCCATTAAGTGGAGAGCTTTGCTGATCTGTAGGCACACACAGTAAAACTGCTATTGTTAGTGTGAATGAAAGAAAGAATCATGAATATATCTTTAGAGAATAGAAGACTATACAGTTTTGTAGAAGAAATTTGAAAACTGCCTGGCCATGCAAGCCCAGTGACTGAGTCCATGGAGACATTCTGTGACTTCCACATACATGCCATGGCAAGCTCCATATCACCCACTGATAATAATATGATACCTAAACAGCTAAACAAAGTGTTCAGTAGCAGGTCTCACAATCAGATGAAGGGAACAGAACAGTCAGTGCACTAGCAGGTGGATCAGAGGAAGCCCTCGTTAAGCAGACAGTCCTGAACATTAGAGGTGGTTAGAAAGGTGGAGATGTACAGCATGAACTCAAAACTCCATGGGAAGGGAGGACAGAGTTTAGTAATCTAAACAATGGTGCCCACTTTTAGATTAAAGAGGCCAGTGCATCCTGAATAGGATTAACAGAGAAGACTGTGCAGATACATCAAATAGTTTTAATTAAGTCAACCACAGAAATTTTGTGATCTAGAAAGCTCTCGCTATGTAGATTAAGACATTCTCAATCGAGTGATCCTCCTGCCTCAGTTTTCTGAGTGCCAGAATGAGTCACCAGAAATGGTTAAAGCCATTACAGAAGAAAGAAATCCATCACACAGGGAGCTGTTCACAGGGAATGGTCTTAGTAAATATACCAGACGAGTTGTCAGTCTGGTGAAAGTGTCACTTGGGAGTCTGCATTCAGCAAATACATGCTTTAAGGTGGAAATGCCAGTCTGTGTGAACCCGGATTGTTTCACTCTGGCCCAGGAAACTGTAAATACAGATGGAGAGTGGATAAACTCACATAGGAACTGTCGGCTGGTGCAGCCAGGAGAATGGTCCCTGGGAGCTTTAGACCCAATGCAAGAGACAGCTTAGCACCATGTCCAGCTTTCGGGCAAGGCAGGCTGTCCACTCAGAAGTCTGTAGACACACCAGGTAGCAGTACTTCAAGAAAGGCAGAATCTCTTTGTGCCTGGGCCTGAAATCTAGAGGGTCAGTTTGATCACCGGCCTGCAGGGCATTGGAAAGGCTTTGAGATTTCTCCTGTGAGAGCAGCTACATGCACAGCAGAAGCTGGATCTCACCCTCACTCGCCCCTTGTGGCCTCACGCTTGTATGCCCAGGTGCTGTGGTTCCTTAGTACCTTCCCTCCTAATTTTCTGGTGCATGTGCTCAAGGTTTGCTGCTCTGGCTCTGTCCCGCGCCCTGTGGCGTCTTCTCATGCCCGCATGTGTCTGTGGCTGTCTCCTCCTTCCTCTTTCCTTCCTGTCAGCAGTGGCTCCTCCTCTTCTCATGGCCTCTGTTGATTCCTGCCTGATTCTGCACTGTCTGCTTCTCTGAGGAGGTAAGGTGGGACTCCTGTGTAGTTTATGAATACATGGCCACATACTCGAAGTGCCCCGAGTAGCATGTTGATCAAATTTCAAGTGGTTGAGTGTCAAGTCCACAGCACCCTTCAAAGCTAGAGGATGACCTAGGCCTTGGGAATCGCAGTGTCCACACCTCAGCAGCTTAGAGTTTACCCTCACACAGCCTTCCTTGGCAGGGGGTTTGGGGGGCTCTGTCCTGCTGCTCTTTACTTTGAGATTCAGGCTGATGGTAGACTGTCAGAAGTGTCCTTGGGGAGTGCCTGAGGCAGGAGGAAGGGACCTGAGGAGCATGTCTGAGCTCCTGGTATGTCCAACAGAGTCTGGAACACAAATCCCATATCCATTTTACTGGGCAGCCCAGAGCATTTGGCTACAGTGGTGGCAGCCCAAGCTGAGAGGGCAGTCCTGAGCATAGCTAATGTACAGCAGAGCCACCAGCTCAGAAAGGACATTGGAGAGTTTCGTAAGTTTAAGTCCCATTCACACTTGAATTCGTTCACAAACTTCTAGAACACTGAAGTCAGGAGGGGCTAAAGGCTTGACATTGTTATTCAGGAAGAATAATTAAACCCCACAAGGCTCATGGCCAAGGGACTTAAATGATTACAATGCGTGTGTGTCTTACAGTGGGTTCTGTCCATATCCAGTACGTGTATGTCACAGCGCTCCTTAGAAAGCAGAAGTAGGGCTGGAGAGATGGCTCAGCGGTTAAGAGCACCGTCTGCTCTTCCAGAGGACCTGGGTTCGATTCCCAGCACCCACATGGCAGCTAACAACTGTCTGTAGTTCCAGTTCCAGGCAAACACCAAGGCAAATAAATAAATAAAGTTTTTTTTTTTTTTTAAAAAAAAAAGAAAGCAGAAGTAGAATGCTGTCTGTTCTGCCTCTCTCATTGTTTAAATTTATTTAGGAGTTTGTGGGCTAAAAAAGATAATGTATATTCACTGTCCACCTAGTCCAAGCTATTGAAGCCCTTATACTTAGGACCCACCTGCTCCACGTTAAGTCACTTCCCATTTCAGTGATAGGTGTTAGAATCCCACTGTGTGTTGGAATCAGCCCAAGGAATGCAGCCTGTACTTTTTGCTCACGATGCATCTGGAATGCATATGTATATTTGGAAGTGAGAGTTTACATTTTTGCAGCAAATCATAATGACCTGGCTTGTCGTTAACATCCATTATATCTGAGATCACATGACCTGGGTTGCTGCCAAGATTGACTTGCCAGACGTGAGGAGGCTTCCAGCCCTTGCCTCCCAAAGGCTGTGACCAGAGTACCCTTGTGGAGTCCCAGGCCATTGCCCACTTTCAGGCCCTGTCCTCACGTCATGTGCTTCTGTGTAAGTGAAGTAAGTATCTACCATGTCTTCTGGCATGAGACAGAGAGATTATAGAAAATAGTTAAAGACCAAACTGGAAAGACTAGTGTGGGCCACAGGAGAAGCCTTTTGTGGCAGCTTCTTTTCACAGAGCTGAGAAGGTACTGTTGGGATCCTGGGAGGATAGGATGCCTTCCACACGTGCCTCAGCACAGGGTTCCAGTTACAGAGGAGCCACTGGTGGACACTGGGAAGGGGCCTGTGGCCAGTATTTTACCAATATTGCCTCCATTCCCTTAAGGAAGAAAACACTAGAACTCATTACTGAGCAGCAGTTCTACCTCTGTGTGTTAAATAGCTTTATCTCCTTGTACATTTTCCCTTTCTTGGGTTTTTAATTCCAGTTAAATGTGGTTTTAATGAAATTTCTCTGAAAGCTGTCATGACTACATTGTAAGGTTAAAATTGACTTATTCTTTCAAGATAGGATTCAGTTATCGCTAGTAAACTAGATTCAGTTTTATTACCAGCCAAGTGAAAATATTTTTATTACCCTGACAAGGTAAGCAGTCGGAGAGCAGAGAATAAATCAGTGGTGTGGCTCAGACCCGGGCAATCCTAACTGTGACTGCCTCTTGCCACACAGCAGTCCCTCTCCAGTGTGCAGCCTCATTAGGCCTCAGAATAGCTATTTCAACTGGAAATGATGATGGTGTTTCATTTGAGGCACACAGACAAGCTGACTGCAAAGCACATGTGTAAATGCAGTCTGCTTAGGACCATGCTATAGCTCGGAGATGTTGCCCTGGGCAAAGGAAGGCCTGTGTATACTGTGCAGTAGAGGTTTAGCCCATGCATGGACTTTCCCAGGAGCATGCCACAGTGCTGGGGGCTAGGTAAGGGCCAGGCTTCAGTGCTTGCTTATATTCCTCTGAGGATTGTATCCCGTTGCCTGATTGTTGTGTCCTGTATACCCATTTAACTATAGACCCCTGGGTCCCCTGCTAAATGGATAACATGCTGTGCAGGGTGGCAGGGTCTCCTGCTTACAGAGTCTTGATCTGTGGGGATAATTATGACATCTGCTACCCAGTGCTTTTGAGACCAGAGGAGGCTCAGTCTCTCAGTGATGTCCATGTTCCATTCCTTTGGCACATCTCTGCTCTCAGGACCCGATTTTGAGGTTCCATGAACTTTTGGCCTTTCTCATGCAGAGAGCCTAAAACCAGCCCCATGTTAGAATGTTATTTCTGGCTCACTCTTGTAACAGCTTTTGCTTCAAATCTCTGGTCCTAGGGCATATCAGGCTAGCAGGCCATCTCTTCCATCTCCAGTGGCACCCTGGAAGAGCAGCTTGTCCATCCCTGGGGTCCTCCTTCACTTTCCACTTTCCTGCTGTTTATAGGCCCTGCCACCTCTTCCTTTTTTTTTTTTTTCCCAGCACAAGTTCATTTTCAGGGATCTTCCCAAACAAATTGAGAGGGCTTTGTTAATGCCAAGGGTCAGTCTGTTGTCCCACTTGTAGAATAGGGGATCTTGGGTCATGTGGCCTTCTGGTCTGTCCATACACAAATCCCTGGCAGAGCAGAAAAACTGCTCTTTTTTTCCTTTGAAGGCCTCACACTGATGGGCAGGTGGCTTGTGACCACAGCGAACGTTCTGACCTATATTAGGATGTTCACAGATATTCTGAGAGCCCTCTCCCTGGGCCACACTCAGCACATCTGTAAAAGAGTGCTATTGGGAGTAGAGGCCCCCAGCACATCTCTGCTCCCACCCAGCCCATTTCATGGCTGTGGGAAAGCCAAACTGCTTCACTTACTGTAAGGTGGGAGAGCAGGACCAGCAGCCCACAGATCACAGGGCACCATCCCTTGGTGCCGATTCTTCATTTTTATCCTCCCCCCAACATGAGCGCTTTTTTCTTCTGACCACTGAAAAGTTCCGGATAGGGAGGCAGAACTGTGATGGGTGCCAAGTGTGGAATGTTTACCACTGGAAGTGGCAATGGCCATCTTGGGCAATGAAGTGTAAGTGAATGAAGCCTGGTGAGCTCTAAACCAGATGATGGTCTCTGTGGCCCCTATGCCGAGATTGATGTTCTGGGTTTATTGCTGAACTGAGATCAGTTAATTACATCGTAAGCAGAGACCTCTGAGTGCGATGATTCGCCCTGACCTTAAGAAAAGTTTTAGCCTGAATGTAGGCCATCAGACAGACCTGCTTTTGAAATATGTCCCAGCATCCTTCCTTCCTGTTGGTGGCTGCTGGAGAGGGTCTGTGAGTTTCGTCTTTCTCATGGTAAAGGGCTTGAAACTTTCTCATCCCCTTCCCCCCAGTGAAGTAGCTGCATTGGCTGGGGCCTGTGGCACATAGGTCTAGAGGGCACGTCTTCTCATTGCAGTCTGTCATTCAGAGGTGGACTTATGGGGGGTCTTCTACACCCTAGACTGTGAGTATCTGGTGGACTCAACTTTCAGCTCACTTATGGTCCTCTGTACTCATCTGGACTTCCTCTGAAGTCACTTATCCCCATTACTGTATGGGTTTTTTTTTTTTTTAAACTTTATTTATTATTTATTTATTTATTTACCTTGGTGTTTGCCTGGAACTGGAACTACAGACAGTTGTTAGCTGCCATGTGGGTGCTGGGAATCGAACCTGGGTCCTCTGGAAGAGCAGACGGTGCTCTTGACCGCTGAGCCATCTCTCCAGTCCCTACTGTATGGGTTTATGCCTCACTCTGCTATGCCCAATATTTCCATCTCAAGACTAGAGGGGTTATTGACAACAGGGATAAGCCAGTTGTACAGTTTGGGTAAGGGCATGGGGAATGGCAGTGTGTGGTGTAAGAGGATAGTGGGGATGGGTGGAGACCCTGGTCTCCCACAGGCAAGTATTAGGAGCACTTACCAAACAGGGTCAAATGTTCTCCTAGGCCAAGAGACCTATCCACTTCCTATGGTGCTATGAGGAATAAAGATGCTATGTTTGTAGAGCCAACCTTAGCTGAGTATACACTGCAAGGGTGGGAGGGCGCACTACCTGTTGAAGCCTTGTCCCCACTCAGCCTTTTCCTGGGCTATCATGATGCTCCAGATGCTTAGCAAGTGCCCTCATTGGACGTGGGCATGGGGAGGTCACAGTGCAGGAGTGAATGTGGTGGTCTTGGGACCTAGGGGCCCTGCCATCTTTAATTCTTTTTTTTTTTTTAAACTTTATTTATTTATTTGCCTTGGTGTTTGCCTGGAACTGGAACTACAGACAGTTGTTAGCTGCCATGTGGGTGCTGGGAATCGAACCCGGGTCCTCTGGAAGAGCAGACGGTACTCTTAACCACTGAGCCATCTCTCCAGCCCCGCCATCTTTAATTCTGAGAGTCTGGATAAACCACTCCAGGAATGCAGGCTGCATCTCACTTATGTGCACAGGTGTAGTTGGAATTTTTGGGGGGCTGCCAGCCAGCTCCCAAATAAAGATATGGAGACTTATTATTAACTATGAATGCTCAGCCTTAGCGTAGGCTTGTCCCACTAGCTCTTTTAATTTAACCTGTTTACTCACCTGTGTTTTGCGTTGGGGCTTTTTACCTTTCATTCTGTATGTCCTACTTTCCTGCTTCTTCCTTGTCTGTCTGTCTGTCTGGCCCATGGCATCTCCCTGGCATCTCTTTTTCTTTCTTTCCTGAGCCTAAATTTCTCCTCTTGCATACTCTTCCTGCCCAAAGTCCTGCCTATACCTTCTCTCTCACTATTGACTGTTCACCTTTTTATTAAACTAATCAGGTACCTTAGGCAGGCAAGGTAAAACAGCAACACATTTTTATATAATTAATTAAACAGATGCATCACATATTTACATAGTTAAATATTCTACAACATAAATGAATAAGTATAAGTGAATATTTTGCAACATTTCCCCTTTTATCTAAATAAAAAGACATGTTAGCTTTACTATAGTAAGACTATATACAATAATTACTCAGTAAGAATTACATTTACAATATCTAGTTCATTTGTATTTGGCATATTCAGAGAAAATGCTTCATTATCTATTCTATCTTGGTGAGTCAAAAGTTATGTATCTAATTTGCTTTCTATCATAACTTATATTACCAACCCAAAAATTTTCTTTTTGGACCTCAAAATATTTTCTTAGATAAGCAATTTAAGATTTTAGATTTTTCAACCTTATAATACTTATATCTTTTATGTAAGTTTATTTTCTAATATAACTATCTCATCTTCAGCTCCATCAGAGTCCTGAGAATATAATATTACCCGAGTAAACAGGAAGTACAGAAAGCAGCTCTCAGAGCTGTAGAAATAACAGAGACATCTGGTTGCCTGGACCTAACCTGAGATTCCTCTGCAATGCTGAGGCATCCATCTTCTCCCCACAGGCCTAGAGTAGCTGACAGACTTTTCTATGAAGGACGGACTGTCCCACTTTGTCTCAGTAGAGTTTGCCATCCTTTTCCTTTGTCTTTGTGTCCTGCTTGTCCAGTTTGTCCAGTATGCTGTCAGCAGTTGAGGCAAGGACAGTTCCTTGCCCAAATGGCCGGCTTTGCAACAGTGAAAACAAACTCTATATGGAGGCTCTTAGATGTCCACTATCCTATTATGAAGTAGATTGGTGCTGCCAGGATCAAAAGGTCTCATTGTCATGAAAAGCCTTAGGTCATTAAACATTTTAAATGTCATATTCTGTAGGTCTCTGAGGCATTTGAAGACCACCTATCTGTATAAAAATATCTATTTAACCTTGAAAACATACCTAACATGGCTACAAGTTTGATTGTTATAGTTGACTAACTACTAACCTGCATTTCTTTTTCTTTCTTTCTTTCTTTCTTTCTTTTTTTTTATTTGCCATGTGGTTTGTTACCACTGCTCAGTACTGGCTTCTTTTTTTTTTTTTTTTTTCCCTTCTTTATTTATTTTGTATTTATCAAGAAAAACAGTAAAACAGTAAAATGAATTTAAAATGCTGATAAGTTAACAATAACTATGAAGAAGATAAAAATCATAAGCATGGCTTATCAAGGGTGATAATGCAAATAAGATTACTACACATATATTTACTTTGTGTTCAGCTTTCCCTCTGAATTTTTTCTTTTTCATCCCTGTATATCCTTATTCAAGGTTTCTTCCCCCTCCCGCCACATCAGGTCATTTTTCCTTCTCCAAAACTCCCCATCCCCTCCCTGGGCAGGGAGCAGACAGTCCTATGGTCCCACTGACCCAATAATGCTTAGATCAGTCTCCACTCTTGGCAAATCCAGTTTTGTCCCCCCTCCCTCAAGAGTGAGTCAGGTGTTCCTATAGTTGGAGTGGGATCCGAAGGGTCAGTCCAGGGTGTTTCTGATCCCAAGCTGTTCAGTGGTCATGGTTTGCAGCCTAGGCATAACCTGCATTTCTTAATTATCCTAAACAGTTTTTAATAATAACTTTAAAGAACTAGAACTTTATATATTACATTTTAAAATGAGCTTCATAGGCACAATATCTTAAACAAGAGTAGCAGTATATATATACAGTATAACAAAAATAATCTTAAATTTGACTCAACACACAATTCCACAGCAATGTAAAGTGTTTGAGATGAATATCTGTTTATTCTATATTCCCATATCCGCACTAAATGATGACAAACATTTATAACCCACCGAATGACCAAAAACCATTGTGTTCTCTAGACTGCTTCCCTGTTGTCTGGGGGGGCTGTGACATCCCCAGAGGACCCTGGGAACACTGAGATGATAGTCAAAACCTAAGAAAACTAGCTATAACAGTTGTTGTCCAATCTCTGTGTAATGGGAAAGTGAAAGTCCTGGCTAGAATAGTCTGTGAGGCTGGACCATCTCAGCTAGCAGCCTTGAAGTTGTTCTGAATTAAGAACTCCAAGGACACTGCAACAGAATTACTCGGAAAGACTGGATCATCTGGGCTACCCATTTTCATTGGTGTTGGGTCCCTTTGCTCTGAAAACACACAAACTTTCAAAGGTAACATACATATCTGCAGTAATAGTATAGTATACACACAAGCCAGCCAAAGATGACTTGTTTTTTTATTTGAGCAGATAAAAGACAGCTGTCAAGTTTATAAGTTTATTGGACTACATAAGCAAACCTTTATCCATGCCATATGAAAGGATGACATCTACTAATATGTCACGAGGATTTTGTAAGCTACAATACTAGATGAGTTATCATGTCTCATCCAGTCTCTGAGCTATTCTCATGTCAAGGGATTAGCATATATGTCATATATGTCATCAGTCTTGTAGTTTTTCTTTCTTTATTTTTTTATGTCTGTAGCACAGCAGCACCTCCTGAAGGAGCCATATCTGTTTGTTTCTTTTTTCCCCCAGCTTTCTCAGGCCCTATGTGGAAACTCTGGTTCCATGTTGGGCACCATTTGTAGTTGGCAATTTCTTTGGGCCACCAACAAGCACCCAAATAAAAACACAGAGAATTATTATTAATGATGAATGCTCGGCCTTTGCTTAGCTTGTCCCACAAGTTTTTTAAACAAAAACTTAATTTAACCTGTTTCTACTTATCTATACTTTGCATCAGACTTTTTAGGTGTGTTTTATTTATTTATTTTTTTATTTTTTTCCATTGTATGTGTCTTACTTTCCTGCTTCCTCTTTGTCTGTATGTCTGGCCCCTGGTGTCTCCCTGGCATCTCTTTTTTTTTTTCTTTTTCTTTTTCTTTTCCTTTTTCTTTTCTGTTTTTTCTTTTTTTGGGTGGGGGTTACAGTCCTCCTCCTACTTACTCTATTCTCCTTGCTTGGAAGCCCTGCCTATACTCCTCCCCAGCTACTGGACAGTTAGCTTTTTATTAGACCAATCAGGTGCCTTATGTATATAAGGCAAAATAGTAATGCATCTTTGCACAATTAAACAAATGGCAACATATCTTCACATTGTTAAGCAAATATTCTGCCACATAAACAAATCTAACATATTTACATAGTTAAATAAATGCGACACATCTTTACATAGGTAAACAAATACAATAGATCTTTGCACACTTAAACAAATATTCTGTAATACACAGTATGCCACCAACAATCAACATATCACACTGAATGGCCCTCCTCATCTCCAGGAATCCTGTTACAGCCGAAAGCTGTAATTCCCTGCACGCTGATCCTGGTCTCAGGATTTCCTTATTTTTCCTCTGAGAAGACAGAACTCAGGAAGGATCAAGATTTATCCTGGGGACGCACATATCTCATCATTCTGTCTGGTTGAGGTTTGTCACATGGTGTCTGTCCATGTATGCTGTGTGCAACAGTGGACAGGCGGATGTGGTGGTGAAGAGGCAAGGACTCTCTGTAGAGGGACCTGCAGCAGCACTACTACCCACTCCAAGGACTCAAGGCTGTTTCTTTTGGAGGGTTGATCCATACTTCCTCACATCCCCATTTGGTAGATCCCACACAGGGTACTTTTGTCATGAATGTTGGGAGCAGGTGATGGCCATGGAGGGCAGCTCCTTGCTGCCCACTTCTCTTGCTAGGGGCTCCATTTGCTCACTTGAGTTTATAGGGTTCTTGCTTCAGTAAAGAGGGGCCATAGCTCATTCTCATTGGTGACTTGAAGCTCTGTTTATCTACCATCTGGGTGTAGAACTCCTTCCAAAGATGTTCTCCACCAAACAGAGGTGATGTCACTGAAGGTCTGGGATGGCAAGTGCATTTCCTGTGATGGTACATGGGGTGTGGAGGTGGGAGACAGGGGCTACTTCTAGCCTGAGAAGAGCAAGGTGTAGAATGGTGTTCAAAGAGTGGAGCTTAGGCGATTTGGCAATTCCTGTCGGCTCTGGAGCTAGACCCAGATTTCATACATTTCCTGAGAGGCATGAAGGTTGGAGGCCAAGACTTATTTTTCTTGGGGTGCCACCCAGGAAGGTCAGGGCATGTATACCCATGGACAGAAAGGGAGCCATGGATACCTGCCATTGGTGCCAGTGATAAGACACTACAGGACATTATTTCATGGATGCTATCTGGGAGTTGATCTTCAGCACTCAGACAGGGAGACCTTTCCTTTTTGTCAGAATTAGGCACCTGTTCCTCCTAGACCTTTGGCTGTGCTAATGACCATGAGTGAAGCTGCCCTTGAAATGACATCTTTAGCAAACTCTCAAATATTCATTTATTCATATAAAACCAGAGCCTAGAAACTATGTGCTTAGATGGCCTTTGTCTTGTTGACCACTTGCTGTTGGAATAATTAGCTTTCTAGAAAATGCCTCAACTCATCGGTGGCTTTAGGGGCTGATGACAAACGCTGAGGCTGCCCAAGACTAACTGTGCTGTGAGGTTACACTTCTAAAGGTTGGCCTGCAGTAGGTGGGGCTGGCATGTGTGTTTCCACATCTCAAGTGTTCCTTAGTTTCATGTCCTAGGGCTGGGTCTGGTTGCAGCTACCATCCTTGCTCTTGACAGAAGGGTCTGACCCTTGAGGCCCTGGGTCACTAGAGAAGGTGGATGATGATGTTTAGGTACAGCCGGGGGCTTCCACGTGGATATGTATTGCATAGTGCTTTGGAAATGCCCATACCACTCATTTGTCTACCCTCCTTCATGAGCCTTGGTCCTCTCCTCTCTCTTTTGATTCACCCACCCTGCAGTTGCTGGTCTGTCCATCTGACCCTCCATGATGACCTGGAGATCTTTCCCTATGTCTTGTTTCTTGGATTCTGAACCTGGGAAGTAGGCCAGCATCTCATGGTTAGGTGCCATGCTGGTCACCAAGGCCAGCACTAGTTACAGATGCTCCTGTCCCTTGTACATGCTCCAGGCACTGGGCTCTGTAGGATACAGTGAAGTTTGGAGCAGGGAGGGCTGCGATACATGTGCTTTGTCTGAAAGGTGAGCAGATGCTGACACCAGGCCCAGGGAGGCTGTGGCTCTAGGTTGTAGCTCAGGCAATTTTGCAGTAGCTATGTTCTCCGCATTAAGCTGTTCAGCAGAGGTGAGTGTATCCAGAGAACTTGACTGCTTCAGCCTCGTGGTGAAGCTGTGTCAGGGCTGACTCTGTGGAGCTGTCTGCTAGTGTCTGAGGCTTTTGTGCTTGCTTGGCTGGGAGTTTCCCTGTGTCTTCCCCAGCATGAGTAGAGTCTTGCCTACCATTATGGAGCTGCCAGTTTGGCAGAATGGGCCCAATCATTCTCTCTCACAGCCTTGGGTTTCCTCTGAGCTGGACTCTGGTGAGTCAAGCTCCCTCCTTTGTGCCATGCTGCAGAGGGCAGCAGATATGAGGTGAATGTAATGTAATGGGCAGACCCTAAGGTGGTCCCACGGAGCGGAGCTATGGCATGCCCAGTGGTATTCCTGTCTCCATGTCATCAGGTTTCCTGTAGTTCCAGTGACACCTGTGTCTTGATGACATTGTCTATTTTCTAATATTTTATTTTATATGAATTGATGTTTTGCCTGCATGTAAGGATGTCAGATCTTAAAATTAGTGACAGTTGTTAGCTCCCATGTGGATGCTTAGAATCAAAACAAAGGTCCTCCGGAAGAATAGGCAGTGCTCTTAACCTCTGAGCCATCTCTCCAGCCCCATGGCATTGTCTTGATGTCTGTTTTATCATGTCAACTTGGATTCCACCTTGCGAAGTGCTTCTAGGCACACTCCTTGATCGTAAAGTGAGCAGCTGGTTGGAGAAGCTCACATAGTCAGGACCTGTGGGTGGCCTCAGTGCACACAGGCAGCACAGAGCTTGGGTCTGGAATTATACAGCTGTAAGCAACTACTCCATTTAGTGAAGCTGGAACAGTATTTTCCAGCTCAGCCGCTGGATGAAAACTCACCTTTGTTTGCAGCTTTGTGAAGCCCAATCTAAAACTGGACCATGAAGACTGTTGTTATTACTGTGTTTCTAGCTGAGTTTACGGTGATTATGTCTCTGGGCACAATGAGGAGGGACCCAAGAAGAGGCCAGTGATCTCTGTGTTCAGACAGCAGAGTAGGAGGAGCTGAGACTGAGAGGAAGGGCAGCATGGGAGGTGTGTTCCAGGGGTCCTTAAGGATAGACACAGGGACACAGCTGGAAGCCCCCATGTGGGGACTGAGTCTGTTCTTGAGAGCCTGAATCGGGAATATTGCAGTTATGAACCCCTAGCAGAGCTCAGAAGGGTTTGCCTTAGCACCAAGGGGACAGACCTGGGCACTCCTCTGTACAAAGCCACAAAAGCATTCTAGGTAAAACTTAAAAACAAGAATTAGAGAATGAAAGGTCAGCACCCAACAAGCTCAAGAGTACCAGCACCACCTCCCCAGGGCACTGCCAGGCATGACAGGGGTGTTGTAGGGAACTCCAGAGAGCCAGGTGTCAACTAAAACTGAACCGTAGCCTGCCCAGTGGCTGACTGGCTAGACAGTAAAATCCAGACAATGACTGCAGCCATGGGAAATAGAGATCATGCCAAGCCGAGACAGAAGACGTCAGAATGGTCCCCACTGACTTTATGAAGATTAAGACTTCAGTGAGACAAGTAGAAAACACACTGTGGGATTATGGGAGATTAGACTCTGGAGAAGCTCCACGAGCCCAGAGGCACAGCAACAGGGGGTTGTGCAGAATGAAAGAACATGGAAGAAGACAATGCAGATGGTACCTGTGGCCTCAGGGAAGGTTCTGGCAGCTTAAGAACTGGTGACTGGTGACCACTCTAGGGGAGCAGGCAGAATGTCCTGGGAGAAGTGTGTTGGCTTTTTGGAAAACACTTAGAAGCTGTTAAGTACCGAGAACTACAGAGAAAAATGGAAACTGAGCATGAAATGCTAGACAATCAGGCCAGGTCACCTTATAGTCACAATGCTTAAAGCCACTGGAAAGAAAACATGGAAGGGATCAGCAGAAGTGTCAGGGTCATGGCAGATGGCTTAGGAGCATCTCAGGCAGCAGCAGAGCCACATGTCCAACTCACTGAAAGGAAAACTCCAAAGTTTCCAACCCCCCCAAAACAAGACCAAAACCAAAAAAACCACAAACCCAGAAATGAAAGCCAAATCAACATTTTTATATAAAAGTTGTTAATCCTGAAGAGAGAGGAAGGAGCTAGAGAGTTAAACAGTGACAGTGATCACAGACATGTGGAGAGAGATGGAGAACCAAGAGAGCATGCACACCGTGGTGGCAGGGGAGGAACAGATAGGTTCATACTGCATGCCAGGCTGCATGGATGAAGCACACAAAGGTGACCTGAAGGCATCCAGGCTATGAACTCTGCAGTGACAGGCTAGCTGAGCAGCTGTACAGGAGGCAAAGGGAACCACACAGATGATGTACTTCAGTAGGGTGTGAAAGATGAGCAAAGAATCGTGGGACAAACAGAGCACTGGGAGTAACACCCCAGGGTCCATCTCAGGGAGTAGAGAAGCACACACTGATGGCCTTGCAGGCCAATCAAAAGGCAAATCTGTCAGACGGGACTAAAAAGCAGGATCCACCTGTGTGATTCATGGAAGAAGTCTCTCTTAAATACAAAGACACATGATGTAAAAGTAATATGATGCTCACACCACTCTAAACACAGTGAAAGTCACTGCTCCAGTCAAACAGCTAAGAGTGAGGAATATAACCTTTTATATAGTATAGTCATATGTGTACTTATATATATGCTATAGAGACCTTTGTGTATAATACATAAAACGTTTTACAATAGCGTAATTTTAGAAGAGCAAAAGTCAGTGACCTGCTCTCACTACCAAGTATTACTGCATGTTGATAGACTTTCAAAATTCCAAGCTTCTAAGAAGATGTGGATGATTTGCGTTATTGTTGCAGGTTTTGGTCGCTTCTCCTTAGGCAGTAGAACAGGGAGACAGAGAAGCAGTAAGGACACAGAGCACATGAGCAGCACTGTCAGTAAGCTGCACCTGCTTGACGTACAGATCGCTCTAAGGATATGCATCTTACTACACACATTTGCACAGCAGATGTCTCAGTCAGTTTTAGAGGAGTTAAGAAAGATGATGAGGTATGCTCTCTGAGAACAATGGAGCTAGTATAGAAATCTTTAAGATATCTGGGAGATACCCAATGATCTCAAAAGCAATCCATATACCTGTAAGAAATCCAATTACCATGGGAGAAATCCACAAAGGGCATTAGGAAATATTTTGAAGTGAGTGATCAGAAACACAGTGGTAGAGCATTGGGGGAACACAGACGAAGCACTGCAGAGAGGGAAACACACATAGTACTGGGTGCCTGTTCCCGAAGGAGACTTGAGTTATCAAATCAGGGACCTCAGCTCCTTCCTTAAGGAACTAGGGTGGGGAGTTAAGTGGAGAGAATTGGAAAGTTTGTTTAAAAAAATTAAAACATGAACGTTTATAGTCAACTGGTTGGGGGGGGGGAAACAGATGGGGTAGTCTCCACTGTGCAGACCCCGTAAGCATGAAGAGTTGCTCATTTTTTGACAATACATTTGACAATGTCAAATCCAACACTGTAATAAAAGAATAACAATGAAATAAGTATAGGCTGTCCTCTTTTTAAACTCTTGCTGCCTTTTTAGCCATGGCTACCCCAATCAGCAACTACAGTTCTGCTGTAAGGGCCATAGCTGGAGGGGATTCTGTTCTCTCAGGCACCGGCTCTTTGAAAGCTCTGAAGAGCTCCGTCCCTCTAGAGAACTCAAAGGTTGGGGTGGAATTCTGCTCCTCAGAGAAGCTGGATTCACCTCCTCTCCTTGCTCCTGTGCCTCTCCCAGCCCCCACCTAAAAGCCCTTCTCTACCCAGGTCTCTCCTTTTATGCACTCTCTCTGCCTGCCAGCCCTGCCTTCCCTCGCTACTGGCTGTTCAGCTCTTTCTTAGTCCAGCAGGTGTTTTAGACAGGCAAAGTAACACAGCTTCACAGAGTTAAACAGATGCAACATAAACAGAAGTAACACACCTTAAAACAATATTCTGTAACAGGTATATTTTTCTAAAAGCAGAATTACATAGCTGACCGTAGGAGAAGTGGATGTTTTAATATTCCCACATTCATGAGCATAAGTGATTTAAAGTTGGAATCTTCCTTCAATGAAGATTGTAGGCACAGAGGCCTTCAGTGGAAAACATTCAACAAAAAATAACTTATTCTACATGGGCTGCTGGCAAATTAAACAAGGGAACATGTTTCACAGTTTATTCTGTCAAGTTGGTGTTTCTTTTATTCCCAAACCAAAGGTACTTTTAAAGAAAGTACAGATTAGTATCCTCTGAGACATAGATGGGAAAATACTGAACAAAACTTTTAGCAAATCAAATCCAACACTGTAATAAAAGAATAATATATCACTGTGGCATGTGCTGTATCTTTGAATGCATGGCTGATTTAACTATTGAAAAAAGCCTCTGATTTAGTCCATTATGTTAAAATATCAAAAAAGGACAGACCCATAAAATTATCTCAGCATGTGCAGGAGAAGTGTTTGACAAAACCTAGTCTTGGTTCTGAATGAAAGTCCCCAGTAATCCGGGAGTAGAGGGAATGTCCTAACTCTGGCAGAGGGCTTCTGCAAAAGTCCACAGCTAAACTCATACAAACGGTGTGGGCCTGAATGCCTTCTCCTGGCCTGTTCATTCTCACTACTTCTATTCAGCATGCATACAGGGAGTCCAGCCAGTGCACAGTGGCAAAACCAGCAAACCGAAGCACACACAGTATGTGAATGGCCCTCAGACTGGAAAAGGAGAAACGAAACCCCTTCATCTCTTGAAAGCTGATGGAAGGAACAAAAGAACTAAGGTGAACCTGGAAGGGAGTTGAAAGGCTTCAGGACAGCAGGCCAACACCCAGAAATCGTGTTTTAGCATAATAGCAACAAGAAACCAGCAATGGAGTAGGCTGGGAAGATAGCGCAGTGGGTGGGTCTGAGTTTGATACTCAGAACCCCACAGGAAAAGAATAGACATCATGGTACATGCTGGGGAGGAAGAAACAGGTGGATACCTGGCCAGCCTACTTCCTTGGTGAGTTCTGGTCCAGCAAGAGACCCTGTCTCAAAAATAACCAGGTGGATGTAGAAGGCACCTCCTGAGAAATGACACTCCAGGTTATCTTCTGACCTGTGTGTATTTGTGGGTATGCATGCATACAAGTATACATACAGACATTAGCAGCTGAGAGTTAAAGAACATCACTGGTTAAAGTTGCATGAAATTGTATGATATTTCAGGAAAACTTGATGCAATCATCCTGAATGTGAAAGCATAAAATATAGCTGAGCAAAATTCAGAATGACCTAATCATGCCCATAGACTCGGAATTATATAACATTTTCCTCTAACTGACCACACATTCAACTCAATCCCAGTTAAGGTCCCAGACAGCTTTCCTGCAGAAAGGGCCGGACACAGAGCTCCTGGCATACCTAGATACATCCAGCAAGATGAACAACATACCAGGCCCAGCTTGGACTGGGTTCAAGAATGGTCATCAAGGTCATGCCCTGATACTGAGCTAATGATCACTGGGATGGAGGAGTAGGCAGTTGATTTCCACAAGGGTGGGAAGGAATTCAGAGGTAGAATACATAGCCTATGTAAAAGAACTTGCACTATGTCCTTGCCACGTTAAAAAGTGAACTTGAATGAGTGAGACACTTTAAACCTCAGGCTCTGTGGCTTGTAGGTGCACAGCCTCTGTGCAGCAATGTTAGGAAATTGAGTTGATTTCTTAGAAAACCACTCAGACCAGGGAGCATAAGGGAGATCTGGACAAATATTAAAATTGACGGTTGCTCTTCAGATGCTTCCATTCAGGGTGAACACAGCTACCTTCTAAACGCTCCAGTCCCTTTTTGGATCTTTACAGAGCCATCTCTTGAGAGTTATATGTGACAAGGCCTACAGTGCTCAGTTGGTAAAGTGCCTGTCAGGTAAACATGAAAACCTGAGTTCAGATCCCCCTCACCTAAGTAAAAAAAAAAAAAAAAAAAAAAAAGTAGGTGTGACAGTTCATGATTTTAATCCCAGATATGGAGGCTGGAGACAGGAAGATCTCTGCGGCTCACTGACCAGCCAGCCTCTGTGAATTGGTGAGCTCCCAGTTCTATGAGATACCCTGTTTCAAAAAGTAAGGTGCAGAGGTCAAACACCTTTCATCTCAGCACTTAGGAGTCAGAGGCAGGCAGATCTCTAAGAGTTTGAAGCCAACCTGGTCTACAGAGTGAGTTTCAGGACAGCCAGGGCTACACAGAGAAACCCTGTCTCAAAAACAAACAAACCAAACAAACAAAAACTAAGCAAAACAAGCAAAAACAAGATGGTGAGTGATTGAGGATGCTACCTGATGGTGACCTCTGACCTCTGCGTGTGCAAATTCACCTGCACACTCACACACATTGAATGGAAAGGAAACAGGAGCATAGCCCTCCTGGTGCTGTCTTCCGGCTGCCCTGACCACTAATTCCCTTCTCTTCTGCACTCTCCACTGATCTGTCATGGAGAGTACAGTCAGACCTGAGTGCTGACCCCCCAGGAAACTCAATGCCACCTTTGCCAACTGAATGTGACTCATGGTTGCCTTCTGGTTTGGTGACAGCCCTGTCTTGAAGGAACTTATCAAGATGCTTATGAGCACATTTGTGAAGCAAGAGTGATCTAATAGCTCGTTGCCTCAGCTCTGTGTAGCTTCAGAAGAACCTGTATTTTAGATTATGTTACTGTCAAAAAATAGACCTTAATGCCTCTCCAGAGATGAGAAGATTGTGTGCTGTAGTGTCAGATACATGCTGATGCTATATAGCCTGCCAGGAGGCTTAATTATATTCTAGGCGCATGCTCAGCAGGATCCCAAGAGTGAGAGGTATTGTCTCCTTCCTGCAAATCCCAGGACTGAGTATGCCGTGGCCCCTTCCTGGGGCTAAATTGACCATGTCATGTTTGCCTGCCCTGAAACATTGCACCTTCTGGTTCTGACTGCTCTTACCAACACAGCATTGGACATGTAAGAAGGCAACAGTTGTGTACCTTGTTGGCACCCTTGGAGGACTTGTTTTGAAGGCATGCATTTATCTTCTACCCTAAGGTCTATTGGGGATATCAGCCTATTGGACCATTTGCTGGTGGCAAGAATATTTACTCTCAGCATGCCCAACCTGGTGTCTACCATATTCTGGATATATACTTTTCACCTAGAATTAGAGTCAGAGTTTACAAGTCACAGGCTGAAGCCACCAAGACCACTCTTCTCCCAGATGCCCACCATACTGTGGTACCCAAGCCATGTGTGTTTCTTACACTGACTCAGAATTCAACAGTGTTCTCCTCAGCCCTAAGGCTGGCAAGCTCTTAGTGGCTCATAAGATGCTGGAAGAACATGCAGCTACAGATTTATTGTAGGGGCATGGATCAAGGGGTTTGGCCCGATGACGAGATGCATAGCATAGTCTGTGGGTCTATGGTGCTTCATGCCTGTTCCTGGAGTATCAAGGTCATCACCTTTCCATTGTATCATAGTGCTGGCCTCCTAGGAGGCCCCACAAAGTTGGCTGCTGCGAGCTCCTATGGGGTACATCGTGAGTGTGAGCAAGTACGTCTTGGGTGCATAGTGGCACTCACTCTCCTTCCTAGGGTCCAGCAAAGCTGCTGGTATTAGGTGACCAGTCCCCCTCCCGAGGCTGTCTAGTACCCACTATGAACCCCATTAGTATAACAGAGAGATTGCAAAGTTTTCAGTGCTCACCAGGCAGGCACAGGGTTTGTAGAAGCCCATCTCACAGCAGGTGGCAGCTTCTGAATGAGGCTTCAGATGCACCTCTGGGAAGCTTGCTTTCCTGTCTCTCATCCTGGGCTCCTGAGATACCTTTGAGGGACCAGAAGCTCCTTCAGCCTCTCTGCTCCAGGGATCAGCTGGGATTCAGAGCTCTTGACTCAGGAGTAGCAGCAAGGATGTTGGGCTTTCTCTCTTTGCCTGATCAGCACATTTCTTAAATGGTGTTAAAATTTTCTAAATAAATCTCACTTCCTATTGATTTCCATTACAATTTCTGAGGAAAAGAATTTTTTTCCTGAGGAGGTTATCTGACCATTATTAGAGTGTGTTTGTGGGAAGTGTTGCAGCTCATTATGTGGTAGTACAGCTCACTGGTGTTCATAGGCACTGCCTGAGTATTCTGGGTTCCCTGAACCAGATTATCTCCAGTAGCAACGCCAAGCCTGGCCTGTGCTTCAGGGCTGGCCCAGATGCCTTTTGAGTCTATCTCTGGGGCCTGGCTCCACTCTCCTACCACCTTAGGCCAAGAGGGAGAGAAAGCCCTCTTTCTTACCTGGAGTCCTGAGCTAATAAGGTACACTCGCGTTTGCTGTTGGAAGGTAGGCTGCTTTGCTTAGGCCTAGAGCCCTGGTCTCCGTAGCCCTGATTTACACAGCCCTTGAGTCTCCATAGTCTTCGTTTGCACAGCCCTGGCCTGTGTGCCCCACAGCTCATACTTCCTGTAGGTCACATGTGTTGACTCTGCTCCCACTTCCCTGTCATTCTTCTGAGCACACTCTGCTGGAGGTTGGCTTACTGGCGTTGTTGAGAGAAAGCTTGCCAGGCCCATCTCAGGGAGGGTGGTTGCTGTTATCATCACCTCCAGTATGTGTTTCTGAGACTAGGCTTCCTCTCTGGTTTGGTTTAGCCCATCACCCTGTCAAGGTGGCACAGCAGGCCCTCAGGTCCTCTAGATGGCAAGTGTTGGGACCTAACTTTTTCTGCTGTAAAGAAAGAAGCAGCTTCTCTGTTGCAGAGCCCTGCGTCGACTGTTAGTTGCTCTTGTTTCTGGCCTTTTGTATCTTCCTAACTGATGAAAGGATTGGAATCTTTTTCTTTAATCAAAACCTATTCAAGACAGGCCCAGCAAAAGTAGGCAGCTTTCAGTTTGCCCTCAGCTCAGCATGAGGATTAAAAGAGTTCTTTGTCGGGTATCTAAATGAGGCCATTGTTACATGCTTTGTGCAAATAAATCTTTGTTGCCTGGTCCCGTGTCAAGTCTGCTAACCTGTAGTGGGAGCTCAAGGATGTCATGTGTTTGCATAATTTCCCTACACGGTCAGTCCAGAAGACTAGATGTTTGGCAGGATTTTAGCAGGCTGTGGTTAGTGTCCCTTCTGATGATAAAGTCACCTTTCCCTGCCACACAGGACATTCTGACTTGAAAGATGATAATAATTATATCTTTCCACTTGTACATGATGCTCAAACCCTGATTACCAGTGAAATAAAAATTCTGGTTTTGGAATTATTGTTGACCAGATTCCTTTATCAGTGAGAGAGCAAGTGCTTAGAAATAGAAGAAATGAGTCATTTCAGCACACACATTTGCGCTCTAATGTCTATAAGTCAGAAGGCATGCCTAGAGTTTAGTGGTTCATCTTACACCATGTTCAAAATAGGAGACTCATTATGGACATTAGAAGCTGGTTCACTTTATCACTCATTACTTGTTCCCCAATGATATGCAGCAGTGAAAAATGACCGCTTCCCTATGAATAAGGGCACTGTCCAGGTAGCTCCAGGGAGGACAATTTTTACCCTGGCAGTGTTTAGGACACTCAGCAGAACACTGGCCATAGGGGTCTTCATGGTCTAATCGTGCACTCCTAGGAGCTCAAGGTCTCTTGTTGAGTAGAGAAGGCCGAGTGCTCAGACACCTGGTGACATGGGCAGCTGAGAGGCTCTAGACTTGTCCTGCTTGGCTCTTGTCTAGTGGCTTGGTTTCAGAGGCAGCCCTGGTATGGAAGGCCTCTAGTTTATTCTCCCTGGGGACTGATGCACACCAAGCCTTCCCCTGTAGGGGTTGACCTATGACAATGATAACTGTTAGTGTTGTGGTCATTCTGCAGGGCAGATGCTCTATAGAGGGAGGTGACCACATCTGGGGCCTATCTTGCACTCTGATATAACCTACCCCTTACCAAGTCAGCTCTACCTGTGTGTGTGGCAGGTGTGTGTGTGTGTGTGTGTGTGTGTGTGTGTGTGTGTGGTACAGCATGTTGGTACCTTGTCTAGGGCAGGAAGGTTGATTTCCTTTTCTGATAGGTTACTCTAGTGATAGATAGTCCTGACATGTGTGCTTAATTTTTCAGAACAGTTTTCAGCCAGTTTGTCTTGGAAAAGTGCTGCCTGCCTCCGGGGTGCATGCTTGTTTTCCAGGTCCTAAGAGACTGACCTTCCCTTGGTACTAAGGGTAGAATGTGACCAGCATAGAAGGCTGTGGCTTTTGGATGTAAGACCCTGTGCTGCCTTGTTTTCTCCCCTTTACCATTTCTGAGTCTTTGGTGGAGAGCTCCAGCATCAGCAGCTGCTTTAACAGAGAGTCTCAGAGGGAGACCCTCCCTGCTCCTAGGGAAGTTGAGTCTAGCCACGAAGACTTGACAGTTACTTATGGGCACCCAGTGATCCATCTGTGGAGGGGCTGATGGAGGGGCTGATGGAGGGGCTGCTGACCCCTGCCCTGCTGTCTTTAGGACAGCCTAAGAGCCCAGAGTAATGAAGGTAGAAGTGAGCCCCGATGTAGCCTGATAACGGTGGGTCACTGTGGCTGGAAGTGGCCGCAGAACCCAGCACCTGCCTAATGCACCTGCTCTGGCAGTAGATTCTTCTCATGGCAGCTTAGGCTGCCCCACAGCCTGCCCCCATTGCCTGCTGCTTCTAGGTGCTGGGCTTTTTTCCCAGTGCTGCCACCACCTTGGGCTGTGGGTCCCCAAGCAGCCACCTGCATATTCAGGAGAGCTCATTCCTCATGCTCCTATGTAGAAAGAACCCTGTTTAGTAAATTCAATCATTTTCTAAACTGCTGGTCTGCAAATGTTCATCAGATTTGAATTTCACATCTACTGCGGTGCCCTGCTTCAGTGCACTGGGCCACAGCTGAGGTTGCTGTTGTCCCCATAGGATGTGCCCTTGGAGAATTGCAAAGGTTGCTGGGATGAAGAGCCACTTGGGCCCCTTGGGATCTTTCTCATAGTTTAGTAATTACAGCTAGTTTCAGACTTGAATTTTTTTTTTTTTTTTGTCTTCTTAAAAAAAATGACCTGTTTAGAATTAGGAAGTCAATTAGTCCTGTTAGCACAGGTCTGTACTAGGCGTATTTAGTAAACAGAATCCAAACTCTTATGTACAAGCTGAGCATCTGCAGTGGGTGGCACCAATTGGAAGGGCTGTCTTGCAGAGAGCTGGATCTCTTCCTGCTGGGCCTGGAACCCTGGTTGTTAAATCTTCCTGCAGAAGCAGCATGTGACTGGCAGATACACAGGGATATCTGGGTCCTTCTGCTTCTTAGTCCAGGAGCCCTTTCCTGGGGCCATAGGGCCGTCACCCCATCCAGTGTCCTTTCCTGGGGGTCTCAGGGTCATCATCCCTCTTCCTGGAATCTTTTCCAGGGAAAAGCTCTAGGGCAGTTTGCTTTCTTAGTGCCATGCTCCAGCCTCTGTGAAGGTTAAAGAGAACATGGCCGCTTTCATCAACTCCATCCTGTAGGTTTGCACCCCCTTAGTTTCATTGACCTTGAATTGCTTTCTGCTTCCCAGCATTAACAATGGCCCAATCCCTAAGCTAGTCTGTTTGGTGATACTATTAACAAAATATCTGAACCTGCTTACTTATAAGAAAAGGAGGTTAATTTAGCTCTCAGTTCCAGAGATTCAAGCATAGGACACCGGCGTAAGTTCATCTCTGGTGCGGACAGGGTGCATCACGGTGGTAAAGTTGTGAGAGGGCTGGCTCACTCTGCAGAACGGGAGCCAAAGAGGAGGGCAGAAAGCGGCCAGGCTTTTCTGGTGTAACAGCCCTCTTCTGAGAAGAATCAAGGCTCTGGGAGAAGTACTTAGTCCCTCTTGAGGGCAAGTGTTCCTTAACGTAAGGATTCCTCCAAGGCCACCGTTCTTAAAGATCTCACTGCCTCTTCCACTGTGCACAAGGACCCAGCCTCTAGCACATGGACCCTGAGAGGACAGAGCATCACCAAACTGTAGCTCAGCTTCTTGAACATCATGCCCCAGTGTGTGTTTGTGTTCTGGTCAGCTGAGGACAGCAGTGAGCAGAATGTGCAGGAACTGACTTCCTGCTGATACCTTTCTTTTCTAGATATAGTCCATCATGACCTCCTGTGGGCCTGACTGTCTCCCAGCCGCGGCAGCCTGGCTAAGTGTGTCCATTCTTACATTGATGTAGGTCATCTGTGAGATTCAGGGCAGGAATAGGCCAGGGATTCTTCCTTCAGTGGTTGGGAAAGCCTTGCTTCTGAGACACAGCCAGTAGTTAGCTGGTGGGGATCTGTGTAGCTAGTTTTATAGCAACTTGATAGAAGAAGCTAGAGTTATCTGGAAGGAGGGAACCTCAACTGAGGAAATGCCTCATAAGATCGAGCTCTAGCACATTTTTAAAAATTATTGTTTGATGAGAGAGGGCCCAGCCCACTGTGGGTGGTGCCATCCCTGGGCTGGTGGTCCTAGGTTCTAAAAAAAGTAAGCTGAACAAGCCAAGGGAACAAGCCAGTAAGCAGTACCCTTCCATGGTCTCTGCTTGCGTTCCTGCCCTCACTGCTTTTGATGATAAACTATCATATGGAACTGGGAGTGAATTAAACCCTTTCCTCCCCAAGTTGCTTTTGGGCATGTTGTTTCATCTCACCAATAATAAATCTAATTAAAACAGGGTCCGTGCTTTGGAGACAGTGTTTGGTAGAACCTGGCCCAGTTGTTTTTCGTACGTCAACCTGCACCTAGAGGCTGCCTGGTCTGCACAGGGACAGGTCTGCTGGGTCTCGGTACACAGGGGATGGGACCTGGGTGAAGACTGGCTCTACAGGAGCTCGATGGCTTAGTTCCTTGTCTCTCTTTTAACCCCTTCACTACAGAGACTGGCACTCATCTCTGAAGCCATGTGCTTCTCATTTGTACTCCCCATGTGTATGGACTCTTTTTTTTCCTGGGTATTGGGGTGGGAATACCCCCAAATAAGCACATGTACCTGATGCTTTGTATCATCACCACCATTGTCACCATCATTATTCTTTTTGAAAATAATTACTTGTTTTATTGTGTGCGTGTGTGTCTGTGTCCCTGTAGGTCAGAAAAGGATATCAAGTCCCGTCCCCTGCAACTAGAGTTATAGATGATTAGGATGCTGTCTGGGTGCTGGACATTGAACCTAGGCCCTGTGCAAGGGCGATAAGTGCTCTTGATCCCTATACTCTTCCTCCAGCCCCCTGTTCGTTTTGTTCTTGAAGAGTGGACTATGGAGGTCTTCTTAGTGACACTGGTCCTTTGTCCCGAGGCTCCACTGACAGCCTGTGCTTGTGTTGTGCAGAGCGAGTCCACCGCCATCTGGACGGGCATGAAGTGAGATATCTGCAGTTTGCCTTCCGCTGGATGAACAACCTGCTGATGAGGGAACTGCCCTTGCGCTGCACCATCCGCCTGTGGGACACCTACCAGGTGAGCCCCTACCCCTGGCCCTGCCTCTGCCCTGCCTCTTCCTATACTGGATTCCCAGCAGATCATTCTCTGTATGCAACGAGGTCTTTAAAAATTCTAGTTCTGGTGTTCCTGTCATCTATCTGACTATATGTAGATCAGAGAAAAGGACTTTATAAGGCTCTCCCTGTCACCTGATTGCAGGTTGGTGACAGTCTCCCCCATTCTCACTGGCAATTTACATTTTAAGCATAGTCAAACTGTAAATGTGGCCGAGTAATCATGTACCTTTGCTGTACATCCGAGCAACTCTTCAAGAAACTTCACACTCGGGACTCACACATTGTCTATGTTTTGAGTTACTTACAATAAAGATTTAAAGAAATCCTCAGACAGATGCAACACAATATGAAATTTTCCGCTCTTCACCAATTTTGATGAAATTCATGTCTTCAGGAGATTGAGTTTTCCAGAAGAAGCTGCTTTGGCTCCCTTGGGTGTCCATTGTTTATTCTAGCCTCTTTTCATTTTGTGTGAGGCTGCTGAAGCTGGCCTATGCTGTGGGGTGTGGGTACTGGCTTTCAGCAGCAGCAGCATCAGGATCCATGGCCTGATGTGAGGCATCAGATCTCCACAGAGAGGTAGGAAAGAAGCACCAGGTTAGTGTTCTTCCTACAGTAGAAGAGTCATGTCTTCTCTGCTGTGATAGCCTGTAATGGGCTGTGTGCCAGGACTTTGCAAAGGGGACCCTGCAATGGTGCTGGGGGCAGGTCTAGAAGACAGGGCTCCAGGTAGCAAGTGTTAGCCCAAGGTGACATGTGTCCAGACTTTGGATGGGCTCAGTATCAGGGCATCACACATGGCATGCAGAGGTTGGAGGTAGGGCCCTTGCACAACAAGACTAAATTTTTAGGGTGCCCTTGGTTTAGCAACTTGGAGAACGTTGTTCTGGATGCCGTTGGGCCCTTGTGTTTGTTATCTCTGCCTGAGATTGGAACCCCCTTGAGCGATAGCACCACCCCTTGTCCTAAGCGCTGGCGGTGCATTGTGTGCCCCTCCCTCACCGGGTATGTGGATTTTGTGGATGTCTCTGTTATGTTTTTTCCCTAATACTTACTATGATGGTTAATGCTGTCACCTTGATGGGATCTAGGGTTACCTGGAAGTTAGCCTCTGGCCAAGTCTGTGAGTGCTTATGTAGGTTAGGTTGAGGTTGGAAGACTCACCCCGACAGACAGATTAAATGGAAAGGAGAAGATCTGAGCCCCACCATCCATTGTTCTCTGCTTCCTGACTGCAGATGCCATGTGACTAGCTGCCGAGCTCCTGCCATTGAGACGTCCCCAGCGTGGTGGCTTGTCCCCTTGAGTTGAGAGCCAGAGCAAACCCATCCTCCCTCAAGCTGCTTTTGTCAGGTGTCTCACTGAAGCAATGAGACAAGCGGCTGATTTGCCCACAGTATCCCAATAGCCCTTTCATCTGCTCTGTCTCCTGTCTTCTGTGGTGCCATCATGGAGGCCTATGTGGTAATGTTATGTGGGCTTTGTTGGGTGCTTTTAATGGCAGAGCATGTTCCTGACTTGTCCGTTTTCTATCCAGGACTTGGCGGCTGCAGAATTCCCATTCAGTAATATTAGCTGGGGAATAAAGCCTTACCTGGAGCTGTTTGGCTAAAGTAGCTGTCAGTCGAGTGCATCGATTGGCTCTCTGCTGGATGACAGGAAACAAAACCTAATATCCTGTAAATTGCAAATGCTCTCATTCCCGTGATTGCTTAGGCCATTCATGACCCAGGCCCTGCTCATTAAGCTCAGAGTTCCTTGTAATTCTGTCCCATTATGAATAAAGCAGCTATCGGGTCAATCACACCTCAAGCAGACAGAAGACAGATCAGCTTGCCAGTGTCCTGCATTATTTCCCTAAAATGCTCAGCTGTCATTCAAACTTTGGGCATACTCATGACCTCTTCATTGCATTAATTTTCCTGCAATTTAATTTTGTCACGAATCAATTCATTTGTACCATGAGCTCATTCTTGAGCTGGTCATAAGCCTTTTTCCATCTTAAAAGTTAGGTTATTTCCAGTCCCCAGGACTGAGTAGCCACAGGATCGTACTGACTTCTCTGGCACTGGAAGCACACACCATCCTCAGACAGCAGTTGAGCAGTCACTCTCTGCAGCTGGGTGTTTATCTTTACAGTGTGCCTTAACATCCTGCTGGGACACAGGTCATGGAAAGGCTGTTGATCGGAACCCTGCCCCAGGCCCTGGATGAGACTGTGGACTGGAAGTGACGTGAATTGCTTTAGGATGGTCCAAGCATGGAGCACACAGATGTGTTCCTCTCAGGGTTTTCTGTGGTCCAGTACCAGATGTGAGAGTCATAGATTTGGCAGGTGGTCCCCACTCCTAAAAGATTTTCCGCCTGTGAGAGCTGCTTTTGAGGTGCTCCGTAGAGCATGGATCCAGGCTTGCCAGAAGCATCCCCTCCACACTAAGCTCCTCAAATAAGGGCAACTGTGGAATTTGTCCTTTGGTTGCTGGGCTGGAGCTGTGGAGTTTGGGTAATCCAGCCCCAGGCCATTGTCCTCACCAGCTCAGATGTCCATCTCGTTTTACTCTTCCCTGCTCTGTAGGTTGCTCTGCCACATGGGGGACACTTGGCTTTATGCCTACATGAAAGCCGGCGTGTTTGGATGGTCATTTGATGAAGGATGGCCTGTTCTGCTGCTGTGAATGTGTCCGTTTGCACCCAGTCCTTTCTCATAGTTGGGTAGAACACCTCCATCTTATTTATTATGCTAACTGCCATTTTCACCATCCCAGGGAGGGTGGATTGGAAGGTAGCTGGAGTCAGGCCCTCCTTGCACTTAGCACACATCTTGGTACTACTTTGGAAAGAGTCTTGGGGGTCCATGAGCCATTAAGTTCACACATTATTATTGGATACTTTTCTTAGCCCCCAGTTCATGGGAGTATTGCAGACAGGACTTGTGTGCCAGTAAGAGAACCTGGCCTTGTCTTGTCACTGCCCTTGTCTTGGCTGTTATGAGCAGTGCTGTTGAAGACCTCCAGAACCAGGCAGTTCTCATGGGCAGGTGGGCAACGGGGACCAAGTAGCTCTGAGTTTTGGTCTGTGTGCTTGTACAAGATGTTTGTGAAGAAGAACAGTTTATGTTGGAGAAGCTGGTGAGTGGAGCTGATGAAACAAGCATTTCAGGGGGGGAGGGTGTGAAGTCAGTACCTGGACAGATTGCTAAAAAGACTTGAGGGATGGGGTCACTCACATCTGAACATTAGTCGTGTCGTAGTGGTAAGGAACAGTGGGATATGCAGAGCGGGTGCTGGCCAGAGTCAGAACCTTGTCCATCTGAATGTGCTTCTGTGTTCTAGATTCTGTGTGCAAAGGCTGTGCTCAGGGATTGGAGATGAGTCTAGGTGTGCAGGAAGCTTCTAGAATAGTCCCTCCTTTGGTATGGATGAGGCTTGAGACTTTTCTCAGCAAAGAGATAACAGACTTTACAGTTGAGACTTTTCTGTTTACACTCACAGTGACTTATAATAAGCTACTCCTTAGAGCCTCCCACACAGTGAAGAATTGTGTTCATAGCTATCTGGAACCCTTGATCACCATCAGCTATGAGTGGGTTAGAAGAAAGATCCTTCCCTAGACCATTTTTGAGAGACCTAGCCCTTACTGACACACTCACTGTAGCTATGAAAAAACCCCGAAAGCTGCATGGCAGATTTCTGTCCCTGAGAACTGTGGAGTCACCATTGCTTATACTATAGAGTTTGCATGATTCGCAGAGCACTGGGTAGTTACATGCTGGAGTTCTGTTGTTGCAGTTATGTCAAGTAGCCTTTGGTATTGAGACTGGGCAAGGTAGACTGAGTCGCGGGATGAAGAATTATCAGGTCTTATGCATGTGAGCATCCTATTAGCTCTTGGAGGGCGGTGCCCAAGGATATCTGGTCTGAGCTGGAGCCATTCTGGGGCACATTCAAGGCAGATGTAAGGAGGGTCAGGCTGTGAAAGGCATAGGAGGCTGAAGGTCTATGAGCTGAGGCTCCACCCTGGACACCAGTTTGTGGTGAGTATGGAGTTGGCTCCTCCAGTGTTTTTGAAGGCAAGTGATATTGGAAGAGCTTGGGGTGGGGTGTGGGAGGTGGAAAACTCTCTGAAGCCGCTTCACAGTGGGTTTGGCTTTTGAGCATCAGGCCAGGAAGTTGGATTTAGTTGTTTCCAAAGTTTTTCTGAGCTCCCAGGATGTATGTCTGCTGTTGACATCCAGCCATTTCCCATTCTTCCCACTGTCGTCTATAATATGACACCTATCCTGTGGAGAGCCTGTGTGAGGACATGGAACAGCATCATGGAAGCACCACCACCCAGGAGCTCACAGCTGGCCTGGGAAGGGTATACATGACAGAATCGGCCATGTATATGCTCGTGATCAAGGCAGGCAGCGGTAGTTTGGGCAGGCACCTCATCTATCCAGGTAGTTGAGGAGACAGAGTGAGACACTAAGGACAGTGACCTCGTGTTCAGTCTGCCACACAGAGTAGGTCTGATGAGGCGACTGTGATGGGTTGTCGTGGGCAGGTAGTCACTATGACTGTGTCAGGGCACCAGGGGTCTAGGGTTGAGGACAGACTCCTGACCTGCTACATCTTTTGCTGTCCAGCTGACAGCCATCATGACTCCTGGACCTCCTGGGTGCCACAGCCCTGATTCTGTGACTCGGTTGGCATTGAAACTGATGGATTGGGTTAATCTAATAAGCCCGAGGAAGGAGGTATACTTACAACACATTTTTTCATAAGCCCATTAAGATCTGAGAGTGCAAGCTACTCATGCCTACCCACCTACAGGAGGCAAGCATACATCACTGTCACTCTGGTAAGGATTTAGAAACAGAACACTCAGCGAGAATGGACTCACTGCTGTTACGTTAACAGGGAGGAGCCAGAAAGAGGGTGAGCCTGCACCTTGAGGGTAGCAGTAGCAACCTTCCCTGTGTCCTGGGAATCACAGGCCACTTTAGGGTGTGTCTGGAGTGCCCTTCTGGGCTTTCCCACTCTTCTTCCTTTCTCATGTTTGGGATATGGGCACTCCCTTAGCATCATCACTCACAGGTGCCATGTGGCAATCCATTGTGAGCACTCTAGATAAATTTTTTTGTATTTACTTTAAACCAGACAAGAATAGTAGCTAATTCTGGAGGTGAATTGAATGGCTATGCCATTTTGTAATCGGAGAGTGAAAAGGATTCACTCATCAACAAGTTAGCTTTTTGGCACATGTCTTCTGTGGCCCTCAAGGAGGTCCTGCTGTGCACTAGGCTCTGGACCAAGGCAGTCAAACAGGGAGTAGATACCAGAGTAGTTGGGTCACTAGCTATGACCTCTGTGGTCTTTTACCCCAGCCTCTTGTGGATGGGTCGGTGTTTGTTGCTCATCTGGGAAGCAGCAGATGTGGAGAACTGGGGGAACCCAAGGCTCATCTGGCATCCTGACCATGTCCCACCATCTTTATAGCCTGCATCCATGGCCTCCTCCTTTTCCTCCTCCAATAGCACCTGGTTCTCAAAAGTATATGACAGAGGTCATTAGGAAGCAGCTCTGGGCTTGGAAATCTCAAGGCTCTGCAGCAAGGCATTTAGAAGAAAGTGGTAGAAGGAGGCTCGTTGTTGTGACTGTGGCAAGAGCCTCTCGGGAAGACAGGGTGACATTTCCTGGGTGAAGGACATGAGGTGCTGTCCATGTGGTGTGGTCTGCATGCACACAGACTTCATCCACAGGAGAGAGAATTGTAATACAAATGTCATTTTAGGATGACAATGGGGTCTAGGAATGGGGACAACAGTCTGTTCTGTGGAGGCCTGGCTTCCTGGAACTGAGTGGAAGGTCCTTAGATTCCCTATTCCTGTCACATAGTATGGTTAGGAAAGCCTGTATCTGCAAGTCTAGGAAGAGCTTGGGGACTTTGTAGCTTTAATATAGAGTCACGAGGTAATGTCCCTATAGAACCACAAGTAGCCCAGTGTGTGACCTGTTAGAGGCCAGCAGTGTGTGACTTCACCCTCACAAGAGCATCTGCATGCAGGTGGGGTCGCTGCTCCACAGAGAAACCTTGCCATGTGGGTCTCTGGCAGGTTACAGATCCTCTGGGAACGCCTTAGCCCTTGTCTCTTAAGGCTGTGTGAGGACTGTACAAGGATATACCAGGGTCACTGATGAGGGTGAAGTAGAGACCAGTGAGAGGGAGTGCTGCTCCCGATGTGCAGTAGGCAGAGGGCATGTGTCCAAGGGAAGGAAGCCCAGAGCACACATGCATCTGTGACTGGGGTCCCTGTAGCCGTTGGTCTCCATTCTGTGTGCCTGGGAGCTGTGGTCAGAAACAGAAGTCTCTATGCTAGTGCTGTTGATAATGGACATGGGCTTCTGAAAGCCTGCACATTCATGTGGGTTCAGTGAAGAGGTTTAGAGCTAAAATGAATTGGTGATCTCCTAAGACCCAAGTCCAGGATTCCCCATCCAAGACCAGGAGTGACTGGTTGTCATCTGCAGGAGTGGGAGATGCTAGAGGTGGCGACTTCTCCTAGTGTCACAAGGACTTTGTTCCTGTCCTGTTTCTACTAATCTCTGAGATGATGTATTCATGAATATTTTATCTGAAGAGTGACTAAGCAACTCATCTAACTTCTTTAGGTGTCTCGGCCAAGGATTCAGGAGAGCCAGGGCTGTTAGCGGGAACCCCAGAGGAGGGCTTCTTCCCTGCCATGCGTGTGGCTGCTTCTCCAGAGCACAGGTCACTCCCCTATACCACGGCCCGAGAGATTCCCGGTATGATTAGAAGAGTGACTATATAAAGAATAATAACGAAGGCTGTGTCCTAAATAAGAACCATATGCTCTAAGGAGAATTAGGGAATTCTTTGTGGTGAGAGATTTAACACATAACTCCTGAAGAACGCAGTCACTCTCCCAGGGTGTCATACTGGGACACTGAGGAGGAGGACGACGACTCAGATATATATTCCTGCCTTCCACAAACTACCGATCTGTTCTTACAGTGACAGGCATGTCACTGTAGATGGCCAGACAGCCCTGATGAGAGCAGGGAGGGAGAAAAGATGGATCTGTTGTGCTCTTGGGACCAGACAGGAGCCAGTAGCTTACAGAAGGCCTGTAGATTCCTCTTTGAGCAATGATACCTGCAGTCTGTTCTGTGCTCTTAGGTGATGTGTGTCCCCATGTTCATGGGCCTGTGATATCCTCCGGGGTCCTACCAACTTTCTGCTTCTGCCCTTTTCCCTTTGTGTTGCTCTGAGCTCTGTTCAGCTGCCCCCATGAGGACTTCTCCTGGCACAGACTGGACATCAGCCGGGGACATGCAGTATACTAGGCTTCACATTTCCATTCTTGTTGCTTCCCTAGGCCATTAGGCTTGATTTCCTCTTGGTAAGCTGATTAAGAGCAATGGCACACCTGGTTTCTATATGCGCATTTGATTGCTCCCAGCCCAGAGGACAAAGTAATCACAAGAAAAAGCCAAAGTAGGGTCCACTTGAGGTTTGGGTGCCTCTTGACTGTCTGTCCCAAGAGCCCTAGATTTTCTGTTATTACTAAAACATGACTCTTGTGGGATCCAGTACCTGTGTACAATGAGAAAGGGAGCCAGGGGCTGGCTCTGCATAGTGATCATGCATCTACATGAACCTGTCTCATTGTAAGATGGCTTTAAGGTCTACATAACCTCAGTAGATGCTCAAATAGTTCATTATCACTAACTGAGGTCAGCTTCAACCTCGTATTAGCTCTCTGCTAGCCTCAGCCACAGCATAGATGTGAGCTGTCCCTTTGAACAGTATAGGTTATGCTGGAATTTGAAGCTGGGAGCACTTACTCTGTCTCCCTGGGCAAGAGGAGGTAGTGTAACCCAGCAGCACATCTGGTGACTGCTTCCTGCAGAAACAATGCTCAGGACATTAGACAAAGGTTAGGGGGCAAAGGCCAAGGGCAGGGCCATCTTGACATCCAGATTATTCTGAAGACTCCTGCCAGCCTCGAGGAGGAGAAGGCAGCTGATAACTAGGAACTGAATATTCCCTGGGGCTCAGAGTCACCCATATCTCCTCTCCTCTCCATGCATCAGCTCTTGTATGCCTTCTATATTCTTGCTTCTCTCTCCTAGTGACTTGAAGTCCCATGTCCCTGTCTGTCACCCATGCTGCTGATAACTCTGAATTCTAGGGCCAGAAGAGAGGAGAGCTGCTTTATTCTACCACAATCCAGGGTTTGAGAAAAGCTGCTGTACCAGGGAATTGCGATCCATGGGAATGGTGCCTGCCCCAGAGCCCTGCAGGAGTGCAGGAAACCTCCCTGGTCCCAGTAGGCATCACACCCCTGGATGCCTTCTGTTCACATGGTCTTGATTTAGAGACTTCCTCCAGCACTTGCCAAACTTGAAAAATCACCTCCATCTTTATGTGCTGTAAAAGAACCTAAAAACCTAAACTAACCCAAGATCTGCTTCTGGGAGCTTAGGCTGGCATAGTCCATTTGGGAAGTATTCTCAAGGTTTCTGATCCATTTTTCTGTGACATTTTTAATGACCAGGAGGACAGGGCCAGAGCTAAGCCTATCTCCCTGATGGGACAGTCACAGCTCTGCCAAGTGGCTGCTTGGTGCCTATTCCTAGGCCAGAGGTAACCAGGTTTCATGACGTTAGGAGAGCTTCCTGGGCTGGCTGCTGCCTTCCTGTCGCTGGGCATTGGAGTTAAGAAGGCTATACACTTGAATGTTGAGCACAGGGAGCTAGTCCTGATAGGGGCCGGCCAGTGTGTGCGTCTCATTCAGTGCCTGGAACTCCAACAGGTATCCTTCTCCACTTCTAAACCACCATGCCATCGCCCACCATAGAGTGGAGTGTCCTACAGCCCAGACACTGGGGAAAGATCTGAGCAGTGCCAGTTACTATGTGGGACTACTCTGGTGCCCCCCATGAGCAGTGGTACGAATCATCTTACTAACCTCGCTGAAGCAGCCTGCTGGCATTGCTACAGAGTGCCTTGTGTTCTCACAGGCATAGGACGTAGTTGATGTAATGTGTCCTATGGGAACCTGAGAACTCTCTCAAACTGTCATGGGGAAAATGAATGTTGCACCGGAAGGAGCTGTTGTTATGAGGCGAGTGCTTCTCCATTTTAGGATGAGGAAACTGAGGCTCTTTGCAAAGGCCCTGACATGTCCTTGCTCACCTCAAAAATTCTGAGACCTGGTATATGATCCGAGGCCTCCTAGATGTGGCTACTTCTGCAGAAGCTGTCAGCTCTGGAGATCTGCTTGATGATAGTGGAATCCCAGCATGTCTAGTATGTGGTTGAGAGGAGAGAATCTGGGAGCCTGGGCCTGCTTGGGTAAAGAGAAATATTTTGGCAGATACAGCTGATGCTGAAGCCTTACCCCACATGTCGGAGATGGCAGTCACCGAACTGACTGCTACCACAAGCAACCACCATGTCATTGGCCGTGGACATCATTAGGACTGCAGAGGTGTAGTTTGTCCATGGTCTGTGCTACACCCAGCCTCACTCTTCCCGGGGCTGTGTTTCCCTGGCAGTCTCCTTTTTGCTCCTGAGTACATTTCAGCATCTGCTCCTGGCTCTCCTCTGCACTTCTCTGCACAGCCAAGAGCTTTCCCGTGACAGCTCATTGCCATTCCTGCAATGTGACTGTCCTTCCTGCACAGGCCTGATGGAGTCTGGGTATTCATTTTTCCCTCTCAGCTGTGATAACCGGAGCTTTGCGGCTGATTGCAGTCAAGTGGTGGAGCCAGCAGCAGGATCTGGGAGAGTACTGACGAGAACCCTGCTTACTAACAAACCGCTCTGACACACACGAACAGTGCTGTGAGCGCAGAGGCCCTAGGTGGCCTTGGAGTCTCCTCTTCTTCTCCATCATTGCCCTGTATGGGAGCACCAGTTTTGGGCATAGCTCAGGGGTGCAGATGGGGGTCAGGGCCAGTTCTCTCTTGTCACTCTTGGCTTCTGTGGCTCACAGGAGTCTCAGAAGGCACACAGAAGTCAAGGTCGATGCGCTGCAGGGCGGCATAGCTACAGGTGGAGGAGCTGATCCAGCAAAGTGCCTGCTCTGCTGGAGCTCTGCTCATCTGGCTCCCTTCACCCTTGGGACTTAGTCTTTGTCTGCTTTTCCATGTGACTTTATAGGTAGTAGAGGCAGTGGGAGTTTCTAGGCTACCAGCCCAAAGTGGCTGCTGGGAACCAGGGATTGCCCTAGCGAAGAAGTCAGAGGATAGTTAGTGGGAAAAAAACATATTGCCTGCTAGTAACTGTGGCAATATGTACAGCCTTCTTTCTTACAAAGACTGAGTTCAGAACCTTGGGCAGTTGTATAGCTCAGTAGTAAAATGTTTGCCTAGCTCACACAAGGCCCTGGTTCAGTCCTTAGCACTGTGCAGTGTGGAGTACGTTGAAGATACATACCCTGATAGGATATTTGTCTTCTCAGCATTTATAATGCCAGAGCTGGGATCTGGGATCACTTAGGCATGGAGTACAGAAGTCTAGGAGGCAGAAAGATCCTACCCATGCTACAGAAGGTCCATTAGAAAGGGAAGCAGTGGAACAGACCCCAGGAGATTGAGGAGAGTGGTCCTAGACAGGTGTGCCCACGTGAGAGGTTACTTAGAAGTCCTGTTGTAGGTCAAGGGGTCTTGGGGGGTTAAGGTGGCAGCTCTTAGTAAAGGTGTCAGCCCACAGAATGCACACCCACCCATAGTTTGGTCAGGACTCTTAAGCAATAAGAATGACTGCTCAGTGCCTTGCTACTGAGCTACACGTGAGCGTTAGCAGGCATTCTCATGGTCAGAGTGAGCAAGGGTGCCTCTGGCTTGAGTGAATTAGCTCCATAGCTAGATTGAGTACGCCCCCTTTGTTGGGGGTCTGGAGAGGTCCCACTGGATTAGGACTGGGGCAGCTTGCACCATGGCGATTTGTGTTCTGTTTCTGTATGTGCTTGTCAGCTCTGCTTATCAATAAAGCCATTGATTAAGGTTTTCAAAGCCAGTCTTTCCACGTTCTACTGAGTGAAGCAGGCCCCACTAACTCCTGGGCAATTGCTAAGGGCATCTTTTTCTTTGGGAGAAAGTTACTGATAGTTCAGCAGGCAAATAATTACCAAATGGCATAGCAGAGAAATGTTGTCAGGAAGGGCAAGTGGGTAAGTTGGGGCTGGTTCAGCACCTGAGCCCTTGGAAGCTCTCAACTGTGCAGGTTTGGATCATGCCTGTTGGTGTCTGGCCACTCGGGTCTCTGTGTCAACAGATGCAGACTGGCATTTACATTTAACCACCAGAGGCTTTGTCTACCCACTTCAAATCTACCTGCAGCCCTGAAGGGCATTCAGGTCACTTAAAGTAAGTTCTGAGGTCTTGTGAATGTGAGCTGGAAGAGGGGTTGCCTCCATGCCATCGTCCTCCATGAAGATACTTGGAAGCTGTTTTTTTTCCCTCCCTGGAAACAGAGAAATAAAGGCTCCCTCCCAAGTATTCCTCATGCCCTTAGTCCTTCTCCCACGTCCCTCAGCTCTTCTGCCTTGCTTATGGTCCTGTCTTTCTTGTCTGTTTGTTCACTGGCTTTCTGGAGATGGGACTTGTGAGAGGTCCCTGCCGTAGTCTGATGACTGCTTGGTGGGGCGTGCCCAGTGCATGCTGGGTTCTAGTGGGGGGTGTTCCTTCTGCTTCTCCCTGGGGCTTCAAGGATGCCCCATGTGGATATATGTTAGATATTTAATAAATCCTGGGATATCAGAGGGACCACACTGTCAAATCCTAGGCAGACAGCTCAGGAAATCCTTGATCCTTGAATACAAGGATAAACAGCTGAGTCAATCACACACACCTTTAATCCCAGCACAGGGAAAGCCAGGCGTGGTGATCAACATCCTTAATCCCGTAACTCCAGAGACAGAACTTCTTCTGTTTCTGTGAGTTCAAGGCTACATGCCTTTAATCCTAACCTGGATGGGATAGGGTATATAGGGGCTCCTAGAAACCAGGCAGAAACAGAAGCGACTGGCAGAAGCACCAGGCAGAAGAGACTAGGAGCAAGGCTGAGAAAGTTGCAGAACAGTTTGATGAGAATTGACTGTTGTGCTTCCTCTCTCTGATATTTCAGCCTTCCCACAATATTTGGCTCAGAGTCTTCTTTTCTTACAACCCAAAATCGTGCTACTACACTCCTAGGACTTTGTAGACTGGAAGCCAATGTTCTGGCTGTGGTGTCTGGGATGGAGCTTCACATGGGCACTGTGCACTTGGGTTCTTATCACTTGTTTCAGATGTTCTGGGTGCTGGCACTCTGTGGGGACATAGCAGGCGTATGTGCGTAAAAGAGGTGCTGCGTCCTGACTGCAGTCTCCCAACTGAGGGTACAGGAGTGTGACCATGTAGGCCATTCCTTCACATCACCCTGCGGAAGTTGGAGCTGATGAGGTAAAATGAGCCTTTCCTGAACCTGTCAGTCTGAGCTAAGCCAACCCAAGTTTCTCTCTTCAGTTTGTGCTTGGTCCAGAGGACCACAAGCCTGTTTGAACACCCCTAGCAGCCTCTGGGGACCCCAGGTCAGTATCATTTCCCTCACATCAGGCAGAATTGTATAATTTTTCTAATGCCAGGAAGAAAGCATACCATGGGTCTGGACCAGTCTGTGCTCCAGGAGCACAGTCCATCAGTGGGGCCTTGTTGGCCCAGCCCCCAGCAGGTCCAGAGGGGTCTACACAATAAACAAGCACTCACTTGCCACAGCCCTGTCTGCTCTATCACCACCAACAAAGCCAGCAGCTGCACACAAAGGCAGATCTAAATATGAATTAAGTCCAAGTTATTAAAAAAGTATTGCAAGTTTTTTTATTCCTTGAATATTGAAAATGGGAATACATATGCAAATGCAATTTAATCAGCTTCACTCCATCCTTTGAGCATTCAGCTGAGAGTGCTTTGTGATCAGGGAGGCCTCCCTCTGGGGAGAAGGGTTCCAGGCAGGGCAGAGCCAAAGCCCCTCCCCACACATCCTGCCAGTAACCTCCAGCCAGCTTTGTCCTTGACTTCAGCCATTGCTCAATATTTCTGCCTTACTTCCACTGACTCTAACTCTGTTGGGTGCTTGTTAAAGGCATGTGACTCTAGAAACAGTGATAGACAGCCTCAGTCTCTAACTGTTTCCATGTGTTGACACAGTGACCAGGCCCCATCCAGAGTCTTCTCTGTATCATGTGGCAATGGATCCACCTCACCAGAACCAGCTCCTTCTTAGGGTGGTATAGACAGGAGGCCATTAGAGCCACACAAACCTTGGGTCTGTGGTCTTGGTTGTCAGCTACCTTCTCACATCTCATTTCTACCAGGATGGTTGCCTAACACAGGACCTCCTAGCACCAAGTCTTCACACGGAGATCTGCCTTTTCTTCCTGGAATGCCAAGTACCTAGGCCTGGGAAATTATGTTCACATGACACACCCATGCTTGTATAAACCTTTGGATATTATAAGAGAGTTCACAGTGTCCCAGAGCATGGGCATGAAAGGAAAATGCCATCTTAGAAGTTAGCCAGTATTAGACAATAGGGATGAACTGGCTGGTTGTGGTCCAGGGCATAGGACCATGTGCTTTATCCCTCATTTCTCAGGAGCTGGGGATATCTATGATCATGGTCTTAAGTGGAATGTGGTACCCTCCAATAGCCATAGCCTAAAAATGCGACAATATCAGGACCAAGGAATTACATGCCAGTGAATCAGAAATCTAGTGTTGTATAATTAGTATAATAGACTAGGCTAATGAATATAGACATTGGCTCCCTCAAACTGCAAAGCCTAAGGCCTGCAAGGTCTGCAGAGCCATCCTTTCTGTAAGCTTAGTGAGTCTGGAGAGATGGAGAATGGGTAAGAGCACTTGCTGTGCAAGCCTGAGGACCTGAAGTCAGATCTCAGCTTCCATAAACAGCCACATAGACCTGTAATGCCTGTAACCTCAGTGCTGTCAGTAGACAGAGACAGGAGGATTGTTTGGGCTTGCTGGCCTAACCAAAAAAAAAAAAAAAAAAGCCAGCTCTAGGTTCATGGAAAGAACCTGCCTCACAGAAATAAAGCAGAGAATAAATAGAGCAGGACACCTGATGTTCTCTTCAGGCCTTTGCACAAGTGTGCACAGGCATGTGCTCCTGCACATGGGAAACATACTCACATACATATACACATTCCTCCCACTCGACGGGGACACACATGGTAAATAAGGATGAGTAAAAGCTTAGCAGGAAGATCCTCCCCAGGCTCCCCAGGCTCCCCGGCTACTAGTAACATCCCTCCAGCCTCTGTCCCAAGTGTTACATGGCCTCCTTTGTGTCTGTGTCCACATTGCTTCTTCTTGGAATGGAGCCATTGGAATGGATCGCTGCCATACATCATCTCTCCCTCTCCACCAGGAGAGCATGACCCTCTCTTAGGTCTGCAGAAACCTTTTCTAATACAGTCACATTCACAGTATCATTTTGTGTCCCTTTCAGGGGACACAGGTAGAGACACACAAACGCTTGTGCCCAAGGTCTGCTATGGCTGTGTTGAGGGGCCACTGCTACTAATCCTTTGTGTGACCCTCTGAGCAGCTGTGTCATCACCCCACGGTGGCCTTAGCTCCTTCCGGTCAGGGCAGGTTTGTCCTTCTGGGTTAGTAACACAGAATTTGGAAGTTCAATGCGCCCATGGAAATCACTCTGCTGCTGAGTGTGGCTATTGTCAGGTAGAATTCAGTGGTCATCCGGCCATCTCACCTGATGGCACTGCATTTACATACAGGGACCATGATTTAGCTTCAAGAAAACAGCATTTCTTTCCTTGTTGTTATGAATGTATTGTTGCTAATAAATCTGTGTGGCCTGAGCAGCCTGGCCTGCCCCCTGGCCGTAGAGCAGGGCTGTGAATAACCTTTGCTTCAGTACCTGGCAAGGGTCTGTAGCCTCACCATCACTATCACCACAAAGCATGGCACAGTTATCTAATCCAGATTCCAGGAAAGCCCTGGGTTCTTAAACTTAGAGAGAACCTGCGTCCACCTTTTGTCTTCCTTCCTCAGGATCACTGGCCACCAAGGCATCAAGAATGTGTTTCTTTTAATTAGATTTCACAACTGGTAGTATTAACGCTAGAACTCAGTAACTTCTTTTCTGCAGCTGACAGTATCTCTGAGAAATGTACTGCACACTAGTTTGTGTGCAGTATTCAGGTCCAGTTGCTGAAGGATTTATCAACTCTGCAAATGACAACGATGGTGATGGTGATTTAAGTCTGGGCCTGAGTCTGTCTGGGTTCTATACTAACACCAGTGAAGGATCGGGTTCCTTCACCAGCTAAGGGATTGCACGTGGTGCTGCTCAGCTGCAGCCAGAACATGTACCTAGGTTCTCTCCAGGGCCTGCTGTGTGGATGAGATGTCACTGGGCTGGCTCCCTGCCCTGTACTCCCCTATCCTCTGCTGGAGTGGGAATTTCAGAATGAGCATGTTTGGAGGAATCACTACCGTAGGTGAGAAGAAGAGGGTGTAAGGCCTGGGGACCAGAGCCACACAACTGCTGGAGCATGTGATAGGCCGTCAGGGTCAGAGATCACCAGCTTTCTCCTCTGCCTCTGTCTTCACACATTGAGGGAGGGCCAAGAGGCACAGCACCAGTCCTTTGCTCCCGAAGCCTGGTTCTTCTGTGTGGACTAAGCTCCCCAGGGCCTGGCTCCTCCTGCTCTGTGGTGCCGAGAGTCAGCGATTGCACAGGCTCTGCTTTGTTCTGAGCTGATGTGTTCTGGTCCTCAGACCAGGAGATGAAGGAAGAGCTCCTTGGCAGTTTTCCAAATTCTCCTCTGCATTCCTCAGGCAAGCCTCATGCCTGGCTATTCACACCCGTACAAAGGCTCATCTACAAGAAAAGTTAAGGACCATACATGGGCATGCTGAGTTTGAGGACCTTGGGCACATCTTAGAGACGTGACTTGTGGCTCCAGGAGAAAAACTCTGATCTGTGAGCCACTCTGAGATGTACCCTAGTTTGCAGTGGGCAGGCTCACAGAAAGAAATATACCTGTTGAGGACAGTTAGAGAAGATGACCGACCATGAGACTGCTCCCTGTTGTGGTGTTCTAGTGTAAGAACTAAGTCACTGATACTTCAGTAATCAAAGCACACATAAAAGAATTCATGAGCTGCTTGTTTTGCTACAAAGGACCCCAAATTCACAAAAAAGGGCAAAGTTAACTGACATTTATAGAGGTAGAGTTCCCTTGTCTGGGTGGTATCAGGCAAGTATGTGGCCCGAGCATTGTATGGAGTATGACTAACATGTAACATGTAACACAGGCCCTTAGCAGGGTGCAGATAACCAGAATAAGAATCAGCAAGTGAGGAGAGCAGATATGTGGCTGCCCAGAAATTCTGTAGGTGGCCTAGTCCTGAATGTTTTGCCCAGATGTGGCAAAGACTAGGAAGTATATCCAGAAAGTATCCTACCCAAGGCCTTGCTGTGGAAGTAAAGCATGGTTATTAGTATAGCACTGATCACCTGTCACTCAGCTGGTAAATCAGCAGCTAGAACCTTGGGAGGCCAGAATTTCTGGAACAGCTAGCTTCTTTGCAACGTGTCCACCCTCACATCACAGAGCAGATGCACTTCTTGGTCCCTTTGTCCCACTGTGCTTCTCCTCTGAGGGAGTTAGAGCCTTGGCTTTCGCTCCCTGGCTTTCATCACCTGTCTTTTTAACAGATTTTAGTGCATCTGTCTGGACAGTCAGCTGACACTATTAAAAGAAGGCTGTGATTCTCCCAGGTGCTTCTGCCGGTGGGTGCCAGTGTTCCTGGCTTGCTGTACTTGATCCCAGACTTCTTTATAAAGCCATTCTAACTACTCTCTCTATTCTCAAGACAGAAACTACCATAGTATGAACTCTAGTTACAGCTCCACAGGCGTTAGATTCATAAATTATGTAGCCCCTGGTATTCATTCTTTCAGAGGAGAAACCAGAAGCTGGGCAATGGATGTAGGAGCTGGCAGAAGGGGGTCCTGGTCTTTCCATCCTCAGCAGCACTTCCCACACACGTCTACTTGAACTCCAGTTGACATCAGCACATAGCCAGTGGCAAAGTCACCATATGCTGAGAGCTGCCAAAGGTGGCCATCACACCCTGTTTCACCTTGTGTCAGTAGAAATGTATGAAAGGTCAGATAGAAATCTGTGAAGCCAGATGCGTGCTAAAGCCCAAGAAGGGGCATGATATCTCAAAAGAAACAGATAAAACACAGTGAGCATGTGGACACAAATGCACACGTGCAAGCACACATGCATGCCTGGGCATCGCAGCGTTTGAGCAGTTACACTCTGTCAGCGTTCACCTCCCTGATCTCCCTGGCATCTTCCAGTGCTGCTGTACAGCTCACACTCATCCACCTGCCTGTCTGCTGACTACATGCTCATGTTGTGATGCTTTGTATGTTTCTTACTAGTGCTGTCTGTGCAACATGGGAAGACCAATGGGGCTATGAAGATGGCCTTGGAGTGGGGGCTGGCAAGCAGATTCTCCCTGACCAAGTATGACGCAAGGCCCTGTGAGCATGTGTCTGCTCTGTGGCATTGCTGCCATCCGGCCAGGCAGCCCCTCTCCATATCTTTTAATTAGCTTTCCCATTGTTCTTCTTTTTTTTCTCTGCCATCATGGCTGGGCACAGAGCGAGCACCTACTCTGTTGCTAGCCATCCAGAGAGTGGGTGTCACCAAAGGGAATTGTGTTTCCTCTTTCATTTTTTGATCCAGGGCTTTTCTCTATAAGCCTGGCTGCCTGTAACACAGAACTTCTTCTGCCTCAGCATCCTGACTGTTGGGATAATAGGTATGTGCCACCACCCCAGCAAGCTGTGTGCTTGTCTGCAATTTCTATAGCAGTGGTTGTGTAGGAAGTTACACCCCCAGAAGACTGAGCTGGTGGCTCTTCCACTGTGGACAGTAAAGTGTTTCCATGCCCATTTTTTGTGAGATAATCTTCTCTCATTTGAGCAAGTGGCCTATGCTGTATACAGCATTCACATGCCTGTGGCGTCTCTACTACTCGGGGGCCAAGAGCTCTGGTGGGTGCTCTATTCATGGATTCATGTTGCAGTAAGAGGCGATAATTGATGAGTATCTGTGGGGATGGATATGATTGTGTCCTCTTTAATGAGCTAACAATTTCAGGCTGAAATCTCAGCAGTGCTATTGTTTGGAATAAGAGGAGACATGCAAATGAGTCCGGCTGCAGACTGTGGTAGAACAATGCTGCAGCCTCTTTATTGGGCCCATTAATTAATTCCCCATCAGCCAGTTTCCCTGGGAATGAACTGGAAAAATAATTAAAATGATACATGAGGTAAGGAGTTTAGAAATTCAAAAGGTGAAGGCAAGAATTAGTTTAATACATAATTAGACATATTATTTGTGACTATACATTTTTTTAAACGTGGTTCACTGAGGCAGTTGGCCCTATTTTTAGTCTTGGATACTTAATAAATACCATTTGGGGCTGTTTTTCAACTCATAAAGGCTCATAAATTCTCTTAATAACATTAAGTGGCTAATTATATTGTGCATTGTTAAAATAACTTCTATTGCAAAATCTAATAATACAACAAAAGTTACAAAAACAAGTTTTTGGAGGAGTTAATTTGACTAACTTACCGAGCTTCAGCAAGAACTCATGGGTACCCATGCATTTTGTCCCAAATCTGATCCAGATGCTGAACCTTGAAAGCCAGCTTCTTTGTGACCTGAGTGATTGGGTGGAAAGTTACCACAGGGCAAGGCTATGCCACATGCATGGCACCCTTGGAAGAATGTGATCCTCGGGGGACCCTGGTCCACCTTACGGCCCTCTCAGTTCTATACTAGACCATCTTGGTGCCTGCATCAGGGTAATCAGGCAGTGGCTGGAGCATCTCTGTGTCATGTAGATGTACTTAATTGCACATGGCTGGCCACTCTGCCTGACCACTGCCCTTACTGTCCACTCTTTGCTCGTGAGCTGGGGCTCACAGTACCCTAAGATATGGTCCAGGAGCTGTATTTCTGAGAGACTAATTTAGTCTACATATTTACTGAGGGGTCTCTGTTAAAGTGGCAAGCCAACTTGTAAATATGTGAGCTTAGTGCTTGGGTATTTTACAATTTTTACACAGACTCAATCTCTCTCTCTCTCTCTCTCTCTCTCTCTCTCTCTCTCTCTCTCTCTCTCTCTCTCTCTCTCCCTCTTCCTCCCTCCCTCCCTCCCTCTCCCCCTCCAATATATCTGGCCTTAGTCTTCCTACCTCAGCCTTCTGGGTGTGTGGATGATAAATGTGAGCTACCACACCTGGCCCATTAGTGGACAACTTAAAAGTCACTGGAGGACAGAGTTTAAGCCATGGCAAGTCACACTTATTACAAGCCCTGTGTTCTGTCACGGCCATAAACACATTGTGCCCAGGAACCATACAAGGAACACAGCCTGGCGCCCCTTTCCCATTGGTGCTGCTGAATGTTATGGAGGAAGTTTCATAGCTCTGAGATGGAGAAGGACCAGAAGCACGTGGGAGGTCCTGTGGCAGCATCTTTCTATGCCCTTCCCTGGGCTCTGGAACCTGGAGCCCCTGTAGCAGTGTGTCCCTCGCTCGTACCTACTGTGGGCAGGCTGAACCTCATTTTTAGGCTGTTTGTTTTTACCACTTGAGTTGAAAACACAAAACCCTTGCCTCCCAGCCAGAAGGAAAGGACCTAGCCATGTAGTTCCCTTCTTTCATTCAAATAAAACATTGCCCATTAATCATCCTGCGATTTGATCTGTCAATCCAGAAACACTTGCTAATGCTTTATAGCTGTGGCTTGTTGAGGTTCTGGGAAAGAGCAACAGGAACGAGCCAGTCCTAATAAATAAAAGTTATTTCCTCATTTGAATTTTGGCGTCTAGAGAGTCAATATGAGGCGGATATCAATCTTCTCTTTCTTGAAGCAGAGTGAAGATTTCTTGTTGTGCGTCATCCTGGTCGTGATGATAAAGTGCGCACTGGGTCTGGCCAGGCTCAGGCATGGTGTCTCTGGAGACACTCTGCCTGTTTGTATTGCAAATTACATGCTCAGCTTAATGCTGGAAGCAGACCTGTGTTTCCTTGGTCTATGAGACCATTATAGAAAATATCACATTTTTAAGGAGGACCCGTATTCCATGGATAGTGTACCTGCAGAGGGCCTACCAAGGCAGAGGCAATGGTCAGAAGCTTGCCCAGCCTGTTTTGGGATTAGGAAGGAAAAAGAGAGATGGGCAGACCTAAAGAACTTTGTGTAATCCAGAGCTGTGTGGGTTGGGGTGAAGCTGCCCAGATGTCTAGAGGTTGGTTTTTACCTAGCCACTGGCCATGACTTTTCCCTGGGGCTACTCTGTCTGATGCTTTGCAGTATGGGGCCTGGTTGATCTTCTGTGGCTGGGAGTAATGGTCCAGGTCAGATTAGCCACGGGCCGGGCCTGTAGTGCACATATGAAAGATTTGAGATTCAAGTACTCCTACTTCTAACATAAACACTCTGCCTGCTCTATAATTCTTATCAGCTTCTGCCACTTCTACAACTGAGGGCATCCTCTAGGACAGGGATTGTGCCTGGCTAGACCTTACTCAGTATTGGATCTAGTGTGCTGGCATCTCTGAGGGATGGGGAGAGCATGGCAGGAGCTTAGCACTACCTGGTGTCTGAGGAGTATGCTTGTGAATACATGGTAGGTGTGTGGATGGAACCCAGTGAGGACCTTTCTTCTAACCATCTCTCTCATGGTAGGGGCCTTCAGTCCTACTGTGCTTGAAAGGAAAACCTACCTGAGTCATCTCTGGGCTGCAGACAGTTGGGTGGTTGGCCCCATGTCCCTGTGTGAAGGACAGACTATGCCAAGCAGGATTTTGGCTCTGGGGTCCAGCCTGAATGTAAAAGTGAAAAGTTCTGAATTTATTAAAGTCTTTCTTTGGGGCTGGAATATGCAGTAGATTTTCTATCCCTCTCAATTCTCTCTTAAAATTTAACGCTGCTATAAAAATGATGGATAACAAATTATTTCAGGGAAAATGATACTGAAAGACTATTCTAACTGTGGAGGCAGAAGCATAGACTGGGCAAAGAAATACATATGACCCAGTAAACTCAGAGGAAGCAAGAGCGCGTGCACGCACAGATGCTACATCCGTATGATGTTAGGGGTTGGGGCAAACAACTATTGTTATTCATGTTCTTGAAGTATGGAATCTGTTCTGAGCTGCTGGCGTTTTTATGAACGCAGTAACACCATGCCTTCTGGATATTCATCAGCCAACATTCCCTACTGGGAACACTACAGCATCCTGGGCAAGCGGGAAGAGAGATCCAACCCCACAAATGATACATACAACGTGTCCTCACATAGGAGTGCCCAGACCCCTCCCAGCTCTCCCCAGAGCTCTGCCAGCCTACCAGTACTGGAGGCTGTAGGTTAGAACCGTGAAGTCACAAGGGACCTGTCACCCAGATTCAGTTAATGGTGGCGGGGATGGGTCTGACAAACTGATGTCAAGGCAGAACGCAGGGAAGGAAGAGGTTTTGTGACGACTGAGTCCAGCAGTGTTGGTATATATGGACCCCATACCCTTCCATGCTACCTTGCTGTTGATATACTGATAGGCACTACTATCCTGTAGCCCTGTGCTGGTGATACGACAGTGCTTGTGCCCCATCTCCCAGTCCTCCTCCGGCAACTGGCCGTATCTGGCCCCATCTTAGAAGGAAACAGATTGATCAGTTAGCTGAGATAGCTTAGAAGAGTATGTGAATTTGTATTCTTCCTGGCGTGTGTCACCACATTCAGCAGGACAGCTTAGGAGAAAGCACTGGCCTGTCGATACTCTCTGGTTACCAGTGTCACCATGACAACTCCAGCAATGCTGAAAGCTGGCACTGTGTTAGCACCAAGTCATAACTCTCACCAGGCAACTCCTGCTTCTTTTCTCTGGATAGAAACAGGCTTATTGGTGAAATCTGTCTGCCATTGTTTCTAAGCTACATCCACTCAAGTGGGTAATTTGCTTTTCTTTGTAGTTTTAGGAAAATAGAACCGCAGCTGTTACAATGCCTCACCCCCTTGCACATTGATCTGTGGAGTTGATGGTGTCTTAGCACCAGTTAACAAACAGTCCTTAGTTGTATTGTCTGTTGGTTGCTGAGGGCCAGGGCTCATGCCATCTGGACACTGTTTTATCACCTTTCGGATACTTGCTGTGCTCACCAGCTGAAACTCAGACACTGAACTCCAAGGGGTTCGTAGAGCCTGCCTTTTGGTTCTTCCATGAACTTCAAATAAATCAAAGCCATTTGGAAGCCTCCCTGACTCACACAGGAGGTGTGGCAGGTACACACATCCTGCAATCCTCCCCTAGCACACTGGCTTTGAGCCATTTTTTTTTCCCCTTGTATACAGCTGTAGTTAGGGTTTTCTCTATGCCTTGCTGCCCAAGGGCTACTCTTCTATTCTCTCAGCCATGCCTGGGGCTAAAAACAAGAATATGGGACATTTTTCACCTTTTGTAGAGGAGTGTGGTGTCCCGTGCTACCGTCTCGCCAGCAAGAACGACACGGCACATGTAGGATCCTTCTGCAGAAAAGCTTTAATGCATCTTGAGAGGGAGAGCATAAGCTTACAAGGCGGAGACCCCAAACGGCTAAAACCCGTCCCTTATATAGGAAACTGACCCCCGCCTAGGACGTGTCAGACTCAGATTGGCTGTAGCTCAATCCGGCAAGGTGACGCCACGGGAGAGGCAGAGCACAAGGAGTGGAAATTCCCCTTGCACCTGCTCAGTCTACTTATTTACACATTAGAGCACAGGATGTCGACGCCATCTTGGAATGGCGGCAGTGAGTGCGGCTTCTCACAGTGTGGGGCTCAGTCACTGTGCTGAAGGAAACCTGTACCCAGTAGTCGAATGCTTTCTGCTGAGTCCCTCTGGCAGAGTGTTTAACTTTGCTGGAATACCTGTAGTGACGGCGAGAACTGGCCTCACCATGCCGCCTGCCCCTTTAATTCTGATTTACACAATCTGGGGAATGTCTTCTTGTGTTTACCCCAACTCGTCCATGTGTCTGAACTCTGTCTCCATCTGGAGCCTCTTCCTGTGGTTGATCAAGATTAGCAGGAGTGGGTATGGGAGCATTTAGTCACTGTGAGCTTGACTGTGGAGAATCCTCACCCTTCTTACACATGGTCTTGTAGAGTGAGATGAGGCACAGGCAGCCATTGCTGTAAAGAAAGAGTGAAGTTCCATTTCTAGAATGTTGTGAAATGGGGAGCTTCTCATTAGAGTCGCTCACAAGCCCTAAAAACATTTATCAGCACACTTTTGTAATAGTGCAAGGGAAAGAAAGTGAATACGTGAAAGTGTACCGCACTAAGGCATAGCTTCATCATGACTAACAATGGACATGTTGTTCCACCCCAGAACAACTGCTAACTGAATAAAATGAGTATAAATATTAGCAGACAAGAAAAAATGGAAAACGTCCAGAATTACAAAAGAATATTTATGTTTATGTGTGTCTGTGTGTAAGTACATGCATGTGAGTTTCAGTGCCTGTAGGGACTAGAGCAAGTGTTGCATCTCTGGAGCGGAAGTTACAGGTAATTGTGAGCTGTCCGATATGAATGCCAGGAGCTGAACCAGGGTCCTCTATAAGAGCAGTGTGGCGGTTTGGAGGAAAATAGTCTTCAAAGGGGAGTGGCACTTGTTGTTTAAGAGGTGTGGCCTTGTTGGAAGTATGTTACTCTAGGGGTGGACTTTGAGTTCCCTATGCTCAAGCTACTCCCAGGGAGATCACTCCCTGTTGCCTGTGCAAGACATAGAACTCTCAGCTCCTTCCTCAGCACCCTGTCTACCTGCTTAGCACCATTATGTCTCTCCATGATGATAATGGACTGAACCTCTGAAACTGCAAGCCACCCCAATTAATTGTTCTCCTTTGTAAGAATTGCCATGGTCATGTTTTTTCTTCACTGCAATTGAAACTTCAAGACAACCAGAATGTGCTCTTATCCACTGAGCCATTTCTCTAGCCCCAAGACACATTTGTTTATTTGTTTGTTTATTTTAAATCCCAAAGTGGACAAGATGTATAGGTAGCAAAAGGAATGGAGAAGAGACAAAATATCAAAAGCAAGTAAGACACAGATGCTGCTGTACAACAGTGATGCTAAGTGTAAGTGGACTAAACACCTGGAAAGGCTCAGGGTCCAGCCATGGGCTGCACTTCCGTGTGCTGATGTGGGAGGAGAGAGACAGTCCTGCAAGTGCTTGTCAGAGGAATGCTCAGATGAGAGAGCTCCTCGACTGCCCATGCGAAAGGACAATTGTAATGCCGACAGGCTCTGCCAGCCAGGATAGTATAACCCTACAGACGTGTTAGCAGAACACCCGAAAGAGCAGAGAAATGATTCAAACTAGACACTTGCTGAAGGACAGGATCAGTAGGCCAAGATTCAGTAAAAAAATATCCAGGATTCCAATGAAATCCTCAGGTGGCTTGCAGATCTCACTAGTGGCAGGGATGCTGTGTCCATCAGGGCAGGTCCATGCAGCCTCTTCCCAAGGGTTCTGTGCCAGCTACTCAGCTGCTCTATTTCTTGGGTTATCAAAATCTGTAGTTTGAAAGGATTAAAATCACACACAACGTTTATCTGGCTATGAGAGAATTAAATTGAAAGCCAGCCAGAGATATATCTAGATTTTCCTCAAATTCTGATAAAATGATCTAGCAGCACATTTCTGTAATAGCCTATGAGTCAAATAAGTGAAAGGGAAATGAGAAAACATTTCAGTTGAATTGATAATTAAAATAGAATGCATCCAAGTCTGTGGGCCACAGCTAATGTAGCATTGACACAGCCCGTGTGTGCCTTTAGGTTGCATGTGTTCAAAAAACATTAAAATAGGTCATTTCAACCTTACTTTTAGCGACTGGGGAGAAGAAGAAACTAAGCTCGGAGGCATTGGAAGGAAGGACTAATAGAGAGGGTAGAACTCAGTGAGACAGAACCAGGTGATCCATAAGGACAAACAACAATCAAAAGATTAATAACATCCAAATAAAAGTCTCTAGCTAGGCTAATCAGGGATGGAGGGGGTTAACAGTGCCAGAAATGGAAGAGGGAACACAGCTAGGAATCCCCCCAAATTAAAGAGATAGCAAAGGGGCATTACATGTGCATAGCTGTCAGCTTAACCTGGTCAGCTTTCTGAAGCCATTAGACATAGCATTTGTCATTAAGAGCTCTTCCAAAAGACCATGACACAATCAGGTGACTTCAATGGAAACTTCTCAGATCTCATTGAGAGAGTAGAGGAAGATGGAGCATTTTCAACCCCTTCCTACCAGTCAGCACAACTCTGTCACCAAAAAGAGACAAGGACATTACAAGAAAATTAGAAACCAACATCTCTCATTAACACTGGTGCCAAAATTCCCGAGAAAGCATTAGCAAATTGGATCTCCTAATGTATAAAAATGGCACTACATCATGGTTGTGTGGGATTTACCCCAGACATGCCAGGTTCACTCAACAGTCAAAAATTTATCAATGTAATTGGCCACATTAATGGAATAAAGGAAGAAACCTTATGGTTATGTCAATAGACCCAGAAAAAGCATTTGACAAAATTCTGTGCCCGCTCATGTAAAAACTATGACTAATCTAGACAGAGTAAATCTCCTGTGTCCAGCACAGTGAGAGAGTTGCAAGGTTATTTCTGGTTTCTCAAAGAATGTTTATTCTTGCTACTCACTTTCAGTGTTGTCCTAGAAGCCAGACAGACAGGTAGTCAGAAAAGCAGATAATGAGGCAGCCATATACCCAGCCAGCCAGGCAGCCACAGGTCAGCCAGGCAGCCACAGGTCAGCCAGGCAGCCACAGGTCAGCCAGGCAGCCACATAGCCACATATCCAGCCAGCCAGCCAGCCAGATAAACAGACAGACAGACAGACAGTCTCAAAAGCACATTGAAAAGAGTGTGTGTATTGGCAAGGCAAGAGTTCAACTTTTTAACTGTATATTTAGAAAATTATAAAATAGGGGCTGGAGAGATGGCTCAGCGGTTAAGAGCACCGTCTGCTCTTCCAGAGGACCCGGGTTCGATTCCCAGCACCCACATGGCAGCTAACAACTGTCTGTAGTTCAGGCAAACACCAAGGCAAATAAATAAATAAAGTTTAAAAAAAAAAAAGAAAATTATAAAGTATTTGCCAAAGGAGATACAGGATACAAACTCAATGTATAAGACATGATTGAATTTCTGTATATTAGAAATTAATAGAAAAATAAAATTTTAAATCCAAATACCATCCATTAAATGGAAATCCTGAAGAATCTATAGGGAGAAATTCAACTGAAGCTACTCCAGATCTTCAAACGAGACCCTGCTGCATGCTGCTGCCATTGAAGCCTACCTAAACACATCATGTTGAGGAGTGAAGACTTACTATGAGTGCCCTTCAGACTGATCTGTAGAGCCAGTGGCATCCCCAATTCATATCAAGACCTCTGGTAGAAATTGGCAGGGCAGGGTTACTCAATTTCGACAGAGTTGTGGAGGATCTGAAATAATATCATTCATGAAAAAGAGCTCGGGAAGAGAATTCATCTTCTTGGTTCTAAGGTTGTGTCCAGAGCTGCCATGCTGAGACAGTGTGCTGGCATGCTGACCAAGTGGGGAGGCAAAACAGTCCAGGATAATAGAGACGGAGACCATGAGGACATATTTACAATATGGATGTGACAGGGGATCCATGAAGCCCAATATTAGCAAGGTAAATACTCAATTTAACAATGAACAAAGCATTCAGATACTTCATAAATGATGGATGGCCAGCCAGTGAACACCTGAAAAACTACCAGACATCAGTAGTCACCTGGGAAATCAGGCTGAAAACTCCCTGATGTGTGGTTGTGAACACTCAGTACAGCAGCTGAGGGAGAGACACCCTGAGCTATCATTAAGGACATTAGTAACAGATCTTCAGCATGCCTAGCGGGTATGAAGCATGCTGCATGTTAGAAAATGGAATTTCTCAGAAAACTAAACACACACTCCTGTATGACTCAGCAGCTCTGTTCCCCAGGTTTTAGATAAGAAACACCTTTCTGTCCACAAGACAGGGCTTTTTTTTTTAAACTTCTGTTTACAGAGTTCACACTTTCTAAGTCTTAAATGCATATCCAGCTGAGAGGGTCTCTACAGACCTCACAGAGCTCTCCGGCAGCAGAGAGGGGTCTCCCTTCACCGTGCTGGTCAGGGAAGCTAAGCAGAGAAAACATGAGCGTGATTAGGGCCTTCTGGAACTGACAGAATGATCAGGGTAATTGGAATCAAAGTGTGTTCTTTGACTAGGGCTCCCAGTGACAGGATGTGTTCTCCACCTTGACAGGGATGCAGAACCCACAGGTGGATTCTTTCTGCAAAACTCATCAAGCAGCATGCTCAGATCTCTTGTGTTTTAAATTATACATTAAACAACCCAAGAAAACCCTTTAAAGTCCTGGGTAGAAATGCTAAGCAGGGGGAGGAAAAAAAAAAAAAAAAAAGTCAAGATCTAAACCCAGAGAGTGAGACTTGGAGATTTGCTTTTTAAAATATCGGGACTTGAGGTATGTGTTGGGAAACCTACCCAAGCTCTGAGGCAGAGGTGTGTACATTGTTCAGGTGGTGCAGCAGAGGAGATTCCTGAACACAGCCATTGGTGGAGAGGGCTCCAACCTCAGACTCACCTAAGTGGGGAGGGAGCAGTCTTGCTGTGTCCCCAGACTTTAGGGAACACTCTGGCCCCTTCAGTGAGAGGTGTGTGTGTGTGTGTGTGTGTGTGTGTGTGTAGGAACATCAAGCAGTGAGAATTATCACACACATAGGAGACTGTAAACTATCAAATCAGTCCCTGTTCTAGCTCCTCAGAGCTTCCCTGAGGTGAAGACCTCAGCTGCTCTCTCTTTCTTTCCGTGTTGCAAGCACTAAAGCCCCGCCCTCGGCTAACGGCCAACCAGCTTCAGCAGAGGCAGAAGGCATGTCCATCCTTCCAGAGGTCTGTTGGCTGTGCTGATTTAGAACAGTTACCAAAGTGTGCCCCGACCAGCAATCTACACAGCCAGCTCTCGGGAGCTGAAGGAGAAGGGTTGAGTGTGGGCCTCAGTGACTTGGAGCCTCAACCCTTAAAACAGCTGTGATTTGTTTTTCATTAGCAAAATTAGAGAGCCTAAACCTCTATCAGTAGACGATGAAATTTGTATATCAGTTTCAGGAACATCGTGTAGAAGATAAAGAAAACCTTCCACTAATGCTATCTTACACTTTCTTTAGGAACATCATGTGGAATGTAATGAAAGTCTCCATTAATGCATGTATTATACTTCCTTTATCTAAAGTTATAACCCAAAGAAAAACCAGTAGTGCAAACAGGAATGGTTGAGAAGGTGATAAACACTTTATGTCGAGGAAACTGTTCACCTTCAGTGCCTCAGCTCTTCCAGAGAGAGCTGTTGTCGGGCCAGTGCATTTCTTCTCAGACAGTAGAAGGCTGCCAAAGCTAAAGGTTCTTGGACTGTTGGCATTCTTTTACATAAATATGTACATAGTTGTGTATGTATGTATTTTTTTTGCTTCTCATGTGCTCATGTGTGTAGCATGCATGAATGTGCTTGTGTATGTGGAGGCCCGAGGCTGATGATGACGTGAGTCATTCTCTATTGCTCTTCTACCTTCTTCATTGAGACAGGGTCTCTCAGTCAAATCCAGACCTGTCAGTTTGGTTAGTCTTGCTAGCCAGCTTGCTCTGGGCATCGCCTGTCTCTGCCTTCCAGGGTTGGAATTACAGGTGGAGTGCTATGCCTCCACGGCACTTCCCCTGGGTTCTGGGACACCAGTTCCAGCCCTCACACTCCCATGGGAAATACTTTAACCACTGGTCCATCTCCCCAACACTTACATATTACTTAATGTTCAATTAAATCATTTTCTAAAACTTCTAAAATTGCAAAGTCACTAATGATTATGTATTAAGTTTTCCCAAAAAGTAAAATAGAATATCAAAAAATAATAATACTCTCTTATCCTCTGGTTAGGTAAGTATTTTATTCCTGTAATCTTTGATTGTCACTTCTGCGCCAGCTTCCAGCTCAGCATTTATTCTTCCTTTAAAGGATAGAGAAGGGCTGGAAACACAATGCTGGGCAAAGCTTTCCAAATCGGACTTGAGCAGGATCAAAAGTGGAGCGCTAACACTGCGTTGTCAGAGTGAGTGCTTCAGGAAGATGCTATTAAGTTAGAGAAAGCTCTCCTAGTCTTTTTTCCTTTCTTTATCCCCCTCCACCCCTTATGGTAACAAACCCCTGTTGAATACATACGTTGTAAGTCTGAAGATAAGCTGTGTGGCTGGGATCTAAGCCGTCAATACTACAGATGGAGAGCTCAGGCGCTTTCCCTACAGCTTCTGAACTATCAAGTAATACAAGGGCCCCAGCAATGCAGTGCCTATGCCTGAGCTAATATTGTTCACCAGCACTCTAGAGGAGGAGGAGAACAATTCAGAAGGAATCACACTGATACCCACATCCACACATACGGTACATGGGCTATCTGCTTGTACTTCATGTGCACAATGTGTGGTGCAAACTGAACTCAGCCATATGAGATCATGTGTCCAGATTAAGATTGCTAAATGCTTTGTGTCCCTTCATGGCTGCTGCTTGTATTTCTGGCCAGAAGGTGGTGTCGCACACATTTAATCCCAGCACTTGGGAGGCAGAGGCAGGTGGATCTCTGAGTTGGAGGCCAGCCTGTTGTACAGAGTGAGTTCCAGGATAGCCAGGTGACACAGAGAAACCCTGTCTCGGGGGGGGGGGGGAAATTATCAAGTGTATTAGTGCTCACTGGATTTAATAGCTTAGTACAATGTGTCACACACCTAACTGACTGTGATGTTGGGCTGTGTCCACAAAGGGTGGCATCCATCACCTTCTGTAAGTCACCCACGGGGTCCATGGCCCAGAAAGAGAATGGATAGAGCACTGTTCCCTTGACCATGAATTTAAAATGTAGCCACTGTCTGGGGAAAGGCTATGGGATCATTTTCCATTGTTCATTGCACAGCATAAATCTATGATTATCTCAAGTAAGTTTAATTTTAAGCAAATAGTGGTCCTTCTCTGAAATATAGTATATGGGAGACAATGCTTGTCCAATGCCCAACAAAGGAGAACCCCCAGTCAGCAGCAGTCCTTAGAAGTGTGGGTAGACCACTGAAGGCAGGCAGGACAGGACAGCAATCCCCAAGAAGAGAATGCATAGGCCACTCCAGAAAATAACATGTTTTCATTTTCACTTGTTGGCCCAGAGTCAACCCCTAATGCTGGTGAGAACATGAAATAGCGTATCTCTAGGCCTGTTTATTCTAGAGTTGTTCTTAATAGCAGAGAGGAGAAATGGCATAGAGACTGCCAATATAGACCCAGACTCCACTCCACCCTCACCTCCATGTGGACGGTCCTGTGTGGGTGACAGGACAGTGGATATGCCTGGCCCGTGAGCTCTGTAGTGTTGTTTACCTGGGAGAAGCAAGGTATATGTAAGAGATTCTATCACTTATCTGTTAATTGCTTAGCAAAATGTGAGTCTGCTCCTACGCTGCTGTATCCTTGTATTTCACACAGAATGGAATTCCAATGAAGGAAAATGCCAGGCTCCAACAAAGAGAGTGGGTCAGGAGGGGGAACAGGAGGGAAGCCCATCTTCTCGGTTCACCTGGTTGATGATGCAAGAACAAACCACACTACCAATGACCCACGCTAGAGTGTGTTTAAGAAGGTTACTGGGCAGGTGCAGAGGGGAAGAGAAAAGAGCCAGTCTCTGGTGGCATTCTCTTAAGAGGGAACAGGTGAACACAGGTTTACATAGCCACGCCTAAAATATGAATATGGATGAAGGGGAGTGCCCAGGCTCTGTGTGTGTGTGTGTGTGTGTGTGTGTGTGTGTGTGTGTGTGTTGGGGGGGGTCTGTTACGTAGCTCTGCTTGGTCCTGCATTTGGATGAGAGGGGCGTGCCCTTCGCATGAGGCATGTTTTGAAGGTGCCATGTCGGTTAGTTGTGTTAGCATGTTTACCGGGTAGCTACCATGTGCCAGGAATCCTTACACACCTTGCTCTCTACTTTTCACTTCAGAACCATGGATTACTTTATTTAATTATTAAACCAAATGACACCAAGTTAAGAAACCTTTCCTTGTAGTCTATATTAAGGACAGAGAAACTTCACTTCTGGTCTTTATTAGCACATGGTAGACCTAACAGTGTCTTCTCTAATTTTTATTAAAGTGGCAGAGCTTTTCGTAGCGATTGCTGTAACTATATGAATGACAACATTTATACTTTACAAGGTTTCTAAAGGAAGAAGTTGTAGAATCCTTTATTTGTGGCTTAAATAAGTTGAATATAAATATTTGACAAATATAGAAAGCTTCTTTATTAATGAGATTTCCATATTAAATGTTTAATATAAAATGAGAATCTAAAAATAAAAAAGAAACCTTGCCCTGAAAAACACAGTAAAGCTGAGTTTAAAAAAAAGGCCAAAATGGCATCAACTTTGTGCTTTATCACCATCGACAACTTGTACCAAGTAGACTTTCCAGCAGTCTAAGTGCAGCCCTTGTAGAAGAGCACTATTCTATAAACATGTTCGAAATAGTAATATTAGTGTGTTTTGAAACTGTTTACACTGACTCAAATGCATATTTACATATGTACATTAGGGCAAAACAAATAAGTAATTATGATAATGCTATAAGAACTAAGAGTTTTAATACCAGAGAGAAGAGAATCAAGCATGAACTCAAAGAATTAAAATCTCTATAATCTTAAATATGAATTAAGACTTGTTTTGAAACTATGGTGCATTTTTCCTTTAAAAATGAAATCATATTACCAAGTTCTTTATGCAAAAATCACTGTATCCAGGAGAAATGTGAGAAGGGAGTAGTCCTGTCTCAGCCCTCTATCATGTCCTGTGAGAAGGGACTGGGGGCTTCTTAGGAGAGGTCTGTTTCAGGATGCCCCAGATGAAGCTGGAACATTAGTCATAAAACAAACAAACAAAACAACAAAAACCCCAGGGTCTCTGGTAGACTCCCTAGGGTCATGTTATTGGAAGGGACATCGGTAGGACTTCTTATTGCCATTCATTGGAATAGTCAGAGATCTGTGAATTCACTGTAATTTCCAAAGGAAACTTAGCTTTCCTTTGGAGGTAGCCAAGCCATCAGCTGGTAAATAAGAACATGCATTTTGCTCTCCTAGTGACCAGGCAGCTTTGGAAAGGCACACCTCCTTAAGGGAGAAATGCAGATAGATGTAGGTGCAGAGGAGTGGAAGACCTGCAGTGTGGCTCTAACAAAGCTGTGGGCCAGGGTAGTGCTCACCAATGGAAGCCAGCCAGGGAACTTGGCAGTGGATGGTCCTACCTGGCTGCGTTTGGACCCAGATCTTGCAGGGAGCTACATGATGGATGGTTGCGTATGGCAGCACCTGGGCCTGCTACTCCATCATATTATCCTAAGGAGACCACAGACATTTCTGTCTCCTGATGGGGTAAAATGTGCCAAACAGCTCAAAGTTTAACCTAGCCTTTTGATTTGAGTCCAGTTCCCGGGAGGTGTGAAGGAAGGACAGATGGAACAGCCATTGTAGGTGACCCTGTCAAAACCAGGGTAGAGCATCTCTCCTAGCAAAGGACTGGTTCCTCAAGAAAGCAACTGAGGCACAGGAAAGGGAGGTTCTGAGATGGCTTCAGAAGCGTGAGGCCAACTGTACCCTGGACAGTGCAGCGAGAGCATGCATCCGAAGGCCATGAGAGCAGAGCAGCACTGAGTGCACATGGGATTTGGAGGCTCACTAGGTCATACTGAGGAAACATACATTTTAAGGTGGGAATCCGTCTTCTTTTAGAAAGAGCTCTTGGCTCTAAAAGAAGCAATTTGTGGTGAAGCATGATGCCCAGGGTGGCTTTACAATAACCCAGTGGTAGAGTGAGGTTGTCAAGGAGACTCTTTGGTGGAGCCTTGATTCTCATGCACGCCAGTAATGAATGGTGATTTCCTCACATGGTGCTTTCTCCTTTGGGGAAATTTTGAAGAGGCTTGTTTGAAAATGCTTTTAAAAACTTCACCCTGTTCAGGGCTGAGCCCTCCAGTTGTGAGTTTATATAGCCACACTTTCTTCATAAAGAAGCCCCCAATGAGCTGAGAGCCGCACTAGTCTCTAAGGGGATAAGCAGGAGTATTTAAAGGGTAGCTTGAGACTATGTCCCTTTAGCAAAACAAAGGTAATAGGGCCTATGACCTCCTCAGCTGGCTGGAGGCCTAGTTCACAGAAAGGTGTAAGTTCTTGTCTGTGCTTCTGGGCCTTAGGTCCAGGTCAGAAAGCTGTTTGGGTTATTTTTAAAAAGGTGATGATGGTGACATAAAATTGTGAGGGGAATGGGGGAGGTCCAAGAAAAGTTGGGCAGAGGAGTGGGTATGATCAGTGCATTGCATTTATTTATGAAGCCTCTCACACACGCTCACACCTGCACAGCAGCCGCATGCACACACGACAGGCCTCCCTTCCTCACCCACCACTCACACACTAATAGGCCTGACCTGATCTAATGAGTGTGTGAAGCCTGCAGGTGGTGAGTGGCCATAGGAGCCACAGGCTGGAAGCTGGGGGTAAGGTCAGCTGGCCTGCCTGGAAGCCATGTGCTCTCTTTCATTGGGCTGCTGCCTGTCGTCTCCTCTCATCAGGAACTCCCCTCTTGGTCTACTTCCTGCTAAATCTGCAGTTCCCTGGGGAAGGTCTGTTAGGTGATCCCTTTTGTTCAAAATTGGTTTCAAAGCAATAAAAGGTACACTCATGGCCCAATTTGCAGGGGGACAGGTGCCAGTGTTTGTTCAAGGCTGGTGGTCTGAGGCCATTTAAGTGCTCAGCCATCAGTGATGGTCAGGGGTTAGGGATCAGAGCGGCTCAGCGGGAAGCTACCAATTAGTAAATGATGTGGAAGTTTGCACAGCATTCCTTCATTCTCTCATTATCTTTTCATTTGTGAATCCCCACTGAGAGCAGCAGTACAGGGTGCAGAGGGGACCCATAAGAGAAGCAAGGGCCTCTCTTCCAGAAGCTTGTAGCCCAGCAAGTGGTTCTTCATCTCTGCCCTGGGTGGGAGTCATCTCATCTTGGGAACTTGTTACAAATGAAGGTTCTTAGACCACTAGCAAGAGCTCTGTTTCTGTCTGACTCTAGGAAAGGAATATCTACTGGTCCACCAGTGCACTGTCCATGCTTAGAGCAGGACCTGAAGACCACATGAGGTCCAATCACTGTCTCCAGGAGTCCCCAGCCTAAGGTCATCTTAGGAACACTGGTTGTTCCTGTCTGAGCATCAAGTATCCCTCTTCTTGTTTATTTCCACAATGTCATCTCCTCCTACAGCTTCTGGTAGCCAAGCACCCGAGGGGACGTTCCACCAGCAACATAGAAACCTAACTGGTTGGCCTACATGAGTGTTCTCATTGCCTTATTCTAGAAAATGATTGGCTCTATTTCCTCTCCGTGTGGATCACCAGACAGTGAAGCCTGATCTTTAGATGGCTACTTGCTGTAGTCATGCCATGTGGTCAACTTGGGGTCATGTCCAGGGGTGTGTCTTGGAGGGGTGGATTTGCTGTGGTTCTTTTCTGATGGTTTAGAGCAGTAGTTCTCAAACTTGTGGGTCATGTCCGACCACCCTGGGACAGAAAGAACCTTTCACAGGGGTTGCACATCAGATATCCTGCATATTAGATATTTACATTATGATCCATAATAATAGCAAAATTATAGAGCATCAGCAAAGATAATTTTATGGTTCTTGGGTTACCTGAACATGAGGAACTGTATTAGGAAGGTTGAGAACCACTGATCTAGAGCCTTGGAATGCAGGCCTCATAGCCTAGCTCACATGCTAACCAAGGCCTCGGGGTTTATCTGGTTAGCTCTGCCTTTCTTCAGTTGGGAAGTCCTATGCTGAATTTTCACATTACTGCTCATTCGGAGGTGCATACAGACCACTCTTGGCTTCACCATTTTCAGCCAACAGTTTGGCGTGCAGATCTGGTTTTGCTTTTGTTTCTTTTAAATAGTCTCTTTGTATGTCCCAGACTGGCCTAGAACTCACTGCGTAGCCTAAACTGGCCTCAGATTCATTGCAGCCCTCCTGTCTCAAATTCTGGGAGTACAGCTTTGAGCCCCTGTACTGGCTGAGAACAGGGTTTCGTGCTGTGCACTTAGCCTTATATTGAACTCTCAGCAGGGCTTGCAATGGGGGACAAGAGACGCTGTGCTGTCCTGTAGGTGAGGATGGGCCTGAGACAGGGACACTGACATCCTAAAGGATGGGAGCTGACACGGGGGCCTGTCTGGCTGCAGTGGCCCTGTGTTCCCACAGAGTAAATGGCCTTGGGGGTTCCTGCATCTGGGGAGGCACTAGACAAACGCAGGGGCAGGAATCCCCTGGGGAAGGCCAGTGAATAATGTGATATTTAAAAGTGTCCTTGAGTGGTAGGGGGATAAAGCTCCCAGAACACAGGATAAGAGTATCCTGGAGGAACTCCACAGGATCTCAACAGAGAAAGACCTTAAGGGATAGATACATGGAGGGCAGGAGGAGGGGCTTCCCAGCTCTGAGAACGGGGGCCAGTCTTTGGAGAAAGTAGATGGAGAACCCTGGGCAGGCTGCTGGAGTGATGATGTCTGGCAGGCTTGGCAGGTGCACAGCAACAGTGGTGCCTAGTGGGTGCAGGCTGCTTAGGCTAAACTGGCGATGCTCACACAGACATGCCTCCCACAAGGGCACCCCAGCTCCTGGCAGGCCTGACCACAGAACTGCAGCTCCCTTGCTTATTTCCTGCCTGCCTGCCTGCCCTTTGGGCTAAGGTTGGCTTTTCATAGAGGCTTTGAGTTACTAACTGGCATGATGTCATTTCTTTCTTCAAAGTAAAATTAATCAGGGCCCACAGCAGGATCTCTTCCTTTGAGTTTGCCAGGAACGTCCTTGACAAAAATTTAAAAGTGGAGTTTTTTTGGGTTGGAGAGGGTGTCACGAGTTCCTGCATGGCAGCACTGATAGGGAATAGGCAGTGGCACAGTGTCTTCTAAAAATGCTGTATCGTGAGACAGACCTAGGATGGTGAGAGCTGGGACATGGAAGAGGAGCATGGTGTGTAAATTCTTCTTTCCTTCGGCACTGTCCGCCCCCCATATTCTTTCAGTGCTTGTATAATTCATGGGGTTTTGACCCAGCAGCATTAAAAGGGTGCCTTTGATTTCCTCCATCAAGGAGGCAACATTTGCAGGCAGTGTGCTTCATGTGATGTAAGTAAGGCTTAGTGGTAACAGACAGCCCTGTAATCCCACACTGTCCTATGTGGTCTGCCTTGATTGTCTGTGCTGAGGGACCATGGATCCCTGTTGAGACCCTTGCTCAAATGTATACTTCAAGACCACCCTTTTTGTATGGTTCGTGGCTGGCTTTTGCTGGGGTGCATTTGTGTTGGGGGCAGTTCTTTTTTCCACAGGGCCAGAAGCAGATCCTATAACCACAGTTGGGGTGTGTGTGTGTCAAGGGTACTTCCACAATCCCTAGATTCTTCTAGATAGTCTGCTAGAACTGGTCAGTCCCTTGTGAGCCACCAGCCACGTAGTAAGTGGGGCTCCTCAGAGAATGCTGATTTCTTGTTAGTTAATTGAATATTAAAGGAACCTGGGACAACACTAGAAAACACCCTCAACATCACAAGCCAGCCGTAGCCTGTCCGGCCACTGACTGTGATGATGAATTTATACTTTAGCTTGCCCATCCATCATGCTCAGATATTTAGACAAGCAGTATTCTAGAAGTTTGTGTGTATTTTTGGAGTGAGATTAACTTTAAACTAGGGAACTTAGTATAAAGCAGATGCCTTTGTATCATGTAGGGAGAACTTACCCAAGCAGTGAAGGGCAGAATAGATCAAAGACTGACCTTAGGAGCAAGAAGGAAATGCTAGCATATGACCTTTGGCCTTAAACTGTTTCTCTGGGTCTCTGGTTGCATGCATGTGTCACTTCCCTCAGATCGGCTCCTAGCGTGTGCATACACACGCACACACAGAGTTGGCTTAATTTCTCTGGAGAACTCTCATCAATATTTTCACTGAAGGTCAAATGTCAGTTAAGAACTTACACATCCTGACAGAATTATTTCCTGTGTTCCGATACCCACTGGCTTTCAAAGACTGGCTCCAGTCAGGGATTCCTGTTATATTGAGGGCATCAACCAGAGTCCCAGCAGCTGGTACAAACCACAAGAGTCATCTCCTTCCCCTAGGCCTCCTTCCCAAGATTGCAGGGATGAGAATTGCCTTGTGATACACAGATATGATAGCCTATGACCTTTGTCATTTAAGCAGCTGGAATGCTCTCAAACATGGACAGACACCTGTCAATAAGTATCTGGCCAGAGCTAATGCAGGTTGGCATGGAGCTGATAGATTGGTCACTTTGAAGCTGGCTCATTTGTGCGCCAGGATTTGGCTGCATAATGAAGTGTGATTTACAGTTCTCATTACTGGCCTATGCACCAAACACAGGGATGGCGGTGTGAATTTTAAAAGGGCCGTGCTCTGCATTACCGGCAGGTAATTGTGTCATGAAGTGGCCTGCTGATGAATATTTCAAAGGAAATCATGGCCCAACATTTGCCTGCACAGCTGAAGTTAGTGTATTTGAATCTGAGTGAAGACTAGAAAATGGTTCCTTTCATTTGAACAGCCTCAGAAAGTACATCTATGTAAATATGTGTACACTGGGGAATTTCCCGGTGCCACAAGGCCATTGAGTTTTGCCAGTGCCAAAAAATTATAAATAAAATTTAATGATGTAATTAAAGATGAAAAATTGTCCCTTCTACCTGCCTTGCTATTAAAAAAAAAAAAAAAAAAAGAAAAACTGAAGGAGATTGTAGGTGATTTTTTTTGCCTTATTTATCACATTTGAAAAAGTATACGCCATATGTAATTTGCATTTAGTTAATCTGTAGTCACCTTTGAACTTCATTTTATTTTGTAAACCAAGTAGAAACTACTGGAAAGCTGGTATGCAGCTTTAAGGAACTAGTATTAGTGTTTACCTTCTCCCTTCCTTTAGTAACTGATGGAGAGGAGTTGCTGATGGGAGGGAGTTTGAGAGAAAATGGCCCCCCTAGGGAGTGACACTATTAGGAGGTGTGGCTTTGTTGGAGTAGGTATTGCCTTGTTGGAGGAAGTGTGTCACTGGGGGTGGGCTTTGAGGTTTCCTATGCTTAAGCCACGCCCAGTGGCACATTTCACTGTGGCTCCAGATGTTCAACTATCAGCTCCTTCTCCAGTACCACGCCTGCCTGAATGCCACCGTGTTTCTCCATTGATGATAATGGATAATCCTCTGAAACTATAAGTCACTCCAATTAAATGCTTTTCTTTACAAGAGTTGTTATGGTCATGATGTGTCTTCACAGCAGTAGAAACCCTAACTAAGACAACAAGAGTAGATGTCAGACATGAATAGCTGACCAACAGAGGTAGCTGATGGACAGGAGTAGCTGATGGGCAAGAGTAACTTCCCTTGGGTGTCTCTATAATTCAGGACCCTGAGTGCTGAGACTGGGGACAGTTTCTAAAAGAACAAGTGGGTAGAAGTTCCACAGTGCAGGGCCAGAGGAAGAGGTGCGACCAGCAGAAGAGAAGCAGTTGGGAACATCCCCACAGTGCTCATCATCAGTAAAGGTTCTGGGTGGTGCTGCCAAAGGTTGCGATGTGAGGAGATGAGGCCATAGAGTCTTCCTGGCAGGGCAGGCGGCTGACCAGTCTACTTTTGTCTTCATGCCCTGTGGTTCTCAGGCCGGGGATACCCAGCTGAGGGGACCCTATAAATAGGAAAGATGATTGATGACTAGGGAAGATCATGCAAAATACTGAGGATATCAAATCTAAAAGAGGTGGAGTTTTTGTTTTGGGTTTTTTTGTTTGCTTGTTTTTCTTTTTCGAGTTTCCTGTCTCAGGTCTTTTGTTTATTTACTTAGAAATTAAGTTTTACATGTATTACAAAGTCTTTCCCCTTCTTTTCTATAGCTGAATGCCTTGAGATTAGCTTTTCTCATCCCCTTTGTAAACTGTTAATCTATTAATCAAATGTGTATATCTATACACAATTTAGTATTATACTGGATACATAGTCTATTATAGCATCATGTTGAGCATCATTTGCAACATGATTAATGCAGCTTTGTGTTGCTAGTGTTGGTCCGTTGTGATGGATTTGGCTGTGTTGCTCTTGTACTTCAGTTCCCCGCTGGCCGGAGGCAGGGCTGGAAGGACTGGACCAGGCTCATAATCTCCTGGAAGCCTGTGGTCTTGCTGTGTAGCATGGCCACACAATGGCCTCTACTGTATTTCTCTAGGGTTTGAACTGTGACTGACAAGGGAATCCTGGAAGCCACGACTTTTTCTGGTAAGGTTGGGCTAACAAGGCTTGGAAGTGGCCCTATTGGCTTGACCTTTGTCTTGAATAGTGACAAGCATGTGAGTGAAGCAGACTGAGCAGGCCTAGCCTGTGTTACATCTTAGGCTGCCGCCCCCACCCCCTCTCTGTGCATGTACCCTTTGTGAGATGCTGGTATGAATCATATGGGTTAAGCTTCATTAAAGCAGAGGCCCATTTTCCATTTATGATGGGAATTTTTTATTTATCAAATTGTTACTTTAATATAATTTACTAAGTCACTGAAGACAAATAATCCACTTAGGCCAAGCCATAAAATTTCATTTGTCTACAATGCCTATTTCTGCAGAAGGGTGACCCATTCCTTGTTTCTGCTCTCAGCTGGAGGCAGTGTGGGCTGCAAGATTCACAGCCCAGCTCCCAAGTTTCTAGTGGGGTTAGCCTAGAGGGTGTCCTGCCTGAGGCCCACCTGAGCTTTTTCTGGTGAATAAAAGGCTAATGAGTGAATTAAGAGTGTGGCCAAGATTCCTTAGAGAATCCTTCAGCCTAGAGCATCCCCAGCATGAGCTTCTGGTCTTCTCAGTGTTTGCAATGCTGAGCTCTGCCCTTCATTCCTTAGGGAACGTTCCTCCAACCCTTAAGGATTAGGTCACCTTTAGTGTTTATTTGAGAGGGAAACAAATGCTTGTTTCTTTACATACTGTTCAATGTCTTGTCCACTAATGCTGCCTGTCAGCCACACAGTGCTCACAGAGGAGCCAGGAGACTGGGAGAATGAAATTTCATTTTGTCTTTAATCCTACTATTGGGTTTGGGTACAGAGATTGCAAAGAAAAAGGGACTCAGAGATTCCAGAATGGATGAATCAGAGGATTAGAGGACATGTGGCCACCAATGATGACAGTGCAGGAAACAGAAGCAGACTTGGTCAGGGCCTCAGGAGGTGAGTTGGGGCTCAGCTGATGGAAAGAGGGAGTGAGCTTCTCTGACAGAGCATGGGTATGTGGAGTACTTCCCATTGAACCAGCATCCCTGTGCAAGCCTGGCAGGCTGCAGGGCTGGTGCACTGGAAGAAGCAGAAGGTTGAAGGTCAGGATGTCAGATAAAAGGCTAGCAGCAGCTGTGGGATCCTGGTCCTCCATGGTCAACAATGACATCATAGGAGCCCTCGCCCCATCTTTGGTTAGAGCAGGCATCCCATTCATCTGTGGCAGAGTGGAAAGTCACTGGATAAAAGTCTTATGACATCTCACTGTACTTACTCAGTTGCTGTTAGTGTCTCCATAGATAGATATTCTATGTGCTGTTGGTGCTCTGAGAGCTACCATAGTAGACATGCTACAAGGCTAGCAGGGTTGAATGCAGGTCTTCCATGATGTCTGCTTAAAGGAAATAAGATGGTAGAGGCAAAATCCATAAGGTCCTCTTCCTGTCTCAGAACGCACCACAGGTGCTGGTATGGTTCTTCCAAACATAAATACCATTTCAGAGACCAGAAATCTGGAGGAACTCTAAGTTAAGGCACTTGAAAGAATGACCTCAAAGCTACATTACCCAGACATCTGCCCTGTGACTTCTGGGATCTTCCACCTACTTTAATGAGCCAACTGCTGCACCTGGACCTGGTACAGAGATAACAGGCCCTCAGTGTCCCCTTCTTGGCTTTGGCTGTGAAGTTAATGAAAAAGGAAAGGATTCACCCACACACACACACTTTCTAACCATTGTCCTACATTCAGGTGGGTTTGGGGCTCCAGGTCACATGACAATTGCCTGGAAAAGTCCCCACTAAAAATCCAATTTAAGTGGCCTGGGTCAGAGTCTCTTAAGGTGCCAGCAGAAGCAGGACATTTTTGAAAGCAGGCTTGAGGGAATTCCAACAAGCTTATGTCCCAAAGAAGGAAGCCATGGACATAGGAGTCAGAAGAAAAGACAGCTTCAGAGAGGGCTCTGCAGGGAGGTACCTGAGATGTACCCTGGAGTATGCTTGGACTGTTAGGGAAAGAACAAGAAAGACACTAAATGGAAGGAGAGGAAAGGGAACTGCCACCGTGTGCAAGACTAAAATGATTCACATTCAAAGGTAAAAAGTGAATTCCAAACAGAAATCCTAGCACAAGGGACCTGCGGGATCCCTCAGCAGGTGAGGGTGATATGAGTTTGGTCGCCATAACTGACATGGTGGAAGAAAAGGAAGGGTTCCCCTAGGCAGTCTTCTGATCACCACATGCTCTGTGTGTGCACACATGGCCATATAGTGCATGAGTGTGCACACACAGAGGCAGATACATGGAATCAGTATTTTAGAGGAAATTGTGACACAGAGGGAGAGATTAGTGAGCTAGAATAAAGTTTTGAAGAAAGTACTTTTCCAGGAGGGTTGTAAAATATAAAAGAAATGGGGAATAGGATGACAAGACCCTAAGTCAACCTCACCAGATAGAAAATGCAGAGACTATCAGACGACGGACAGGTGAATTCCTGATGTGAACTTAACAGATCAAATCATGGTTTCCTCTTATCAGAGCTACTCCTTAGATTCCAAAAGATAAGACATCCTTGACCAAATAACCATCATAAGGGAACCACAAAAGACCAAAGACCAACAAGGTAGTACAAAGCGGCCAAAGAGATCTCCTGGGGAAGAATAACAACTAGATTGAGATCATTCAATAGCAGAAGCCAGAATATGGTGTGATGAACTTTTTAACACTGGACAGTGCAGAGCTGCCCAGAGGATGACCGTGGAGTAAAGACACAAACCGTGAGGACCACAGTAAAAAACCCCTCATTCAAGGGAAGCCAGGATATTGGATTTTATGAAAAGTGATGGCTGGGAGGTTTGACCCAAGAAGACATGGCAAGAAGGACAGGGCAGATGCCTGAGCAAACCCAAGCAAGTACTGGTCCAGAAAGCAACACAGAGGGCATCCCAGTTTCTAGGAAAACAACCAGGATGACACCAGAACACTCGAGTGTGAAGTGGGGAGGGCAAGAGTAATGTGTATCTGGGCTATGACCATAATGAAGGCTGAGTTTCTTGGGTTGTTTGGGATTAAAATAAGGATAATGATTTGTTTCCTTTAATGGATATTTTGTGTGTGTGTGTGTGTGTGTGTGTGTGTGTGTGTGTGTGTGTGTGCATATGTACACACAAGGTGAGAGGACAGCTTGTGGCTGTCTGTTTCGTCCTTCCTCGTGTGGAGCCCAGTGATCTAATTCAGGTCATTAGGTGTGGTGGCAGTCATCTTTATCCCTACATCATCTTATAGGCCCTATTTTAGACCACCAAGTTAAGCTTGTCTGCTAAAATAGGGCTGTTGTTAAGATAACAGCAGAAACTTAGTAATTTCTAGGTCACTTATAGGTAGACATTGGAATAATGAATAAAGACAAGTCAGTTCACTACAGCAAGGAAAAAAAAGTGAGAGTGTGGAACCACCAGCAGGTTGAGATTTCAAGGATGCACATTAATCAGAGTGTCAGTCATGGTCGGGTGAGGTCTTGACTGCATTTGGAAAGATCTGTCTCAACAGAGATACAAGGAAGTTAAATATATAAATAAATATGTCTCAGAAGCTCCCAACAACTAGCATGAAGAAGCAGAGTCGAAAATTTCAGTGTTTTTAGTGTCATCACTGAATGACATTTTTAGGGAATATCTAGCAAACATTGCAATTGACCTGAATCAATTCAGTATAAAATACTGCTGAAGATGAAAAAGACCTTGCAGTATCACAAATGAGACTCAGAGCCAATTATCGGGGGAAGGCTGAACTATCAGAGAGAGGAAGCACCACAGTCAATTCTCACCCGACTGTCTTGCACCTTCCTCAGCCTCGCTTCTAGTCACTTCTGCCTGTTGCTTCTCCCAGTGCTTCTGTTCTCTCTGGGTTTCTACAAGCCCTTATATGCCCATCCAGGTTAGGATTAAAGGTGTGTAGCCTTGAACTCACAGAAACAGAAGAAGGTCTGTCTCTGGAGTTGTGGGATCAAAGATGGAGGTCACCACTCCCACTCTCCCTGTGCTGGGATTAAAGGTGTGTCTAACTGACTCAGCTGTTTATTTTTGTATTCAAGGCTTAATAATTTCCTGAGCTGTCTGCCTAGAATTTGACTGGGTGCTCTCTCCCCAATATTCAGGTTTTATTAAATATGTAATATATATCCACAAGACCTAAGTGATGGGTCAGAAGACTCAGGTTTGAGATGGGTATGCGTGTACATACAGACACACACAGGCATAACCAAGTACATAGATAAGCATACAGACATACAAAGAGGCCCAGACACAGAGAGAGAGAGATGTATACACACACATACAGAAGCACACACAGACATGCATACAGATACACACACACACACACACACACACACACACACACAGAAAGAGAGAGAGGTTGATCTGTAGATTCACAAGCTCTCTTTTGCAGTATTTGACACACTGACAGTGCAGTTGATACAAAAATGGAGGATTTGTAGACCAACAAAGCTCTGGAGAAGGGTAAAAATGAAGGCCAGGGTGACCTTAACCTTAACTCACAGGGGTGGGTATCAACTTCTTAGGGAATTGCTGAAGCAGTGTTCAAGTGCACAAGATTGGATAGGTACCTGGAAGCCGCAGTGAGACACTACTACTACAGGCTATTAGAAGCTCAGTTTAAAGCAGAGTTGTCTGACTCTGTAGAATGCTGGCTATGATGGGGTGGAACATGAATTCTTGTTCACTGCTGCTGGGAATATAAAATGAGAGAGCCACTTTGGAAAGTATCTTGGCAGCATGTGTCCATAGGGAATCTAGTGCACAAATGTGCACACAGCTCTGCATTGTAGTCCTGAGCTGGAAGAGGCTCAGTGTCTCTAGACTGGTGAATGGATCGACTGTGATGTGTCCATTCAAGGAAACATGCCTCAGCATTTGCGGGGGAGATAGATTAACTGTGGTGTCCTAATTCAGGGAAATTTAGTATTTGCAAGAAATAGATTAGCAAACCGAGGTGTGTTCATTGAAGGAAACACACCTCAGCATTTGCAGAGGATAGATAGACAAACTCTGATATGCTGGTTTGGGGAAACACACCTCAATATTTTCAGGGATTAGATAAACTGTGGTATGCCCATTCAGGGGAACACATCTTAGCATTTACAGTGAATGGGTAAACAAGTTGTGGTGTGTCATTCAGGGGAATGTTGGAACATGAAGGACAGATTTTAAAATAGCAGCTCTAAGTGAAGGGCATTAGGAGAAACAGCACACAGAGTACAGTGGCACCTCTGTGCAAGTATCAGATGTAAACTGACGTGTATTGAGAAATAGCTCATTGGTTACCTGGGCACTGTAAGAGGACTTATAAATGGCCACAAGGACACATACGGGGTGACAGACATGTGCCCTATCCTGACTGTGATGATGTTTTCACAGGGTCACACATAGTAAAATGTAGCTATACAGATTATGCAGCAAATGCTGGTAGATGATCACAGGTATGTTTTGCTTTCTGCTCCTCCAAGCCAGGGGATTGCTTGAGATGAAGAGGGTGATATGTGTTGACAATGGTATGAAGAAACTTTGAATTTGTATGTACCCCATAACATAGCTTCCAATGTAGAAAACAAATTTGGCAGAACTACAGGGAGAAAACAAATCTACCACTGTCGTATGAATTTTTAACACATCCTTATTTCCTAGTAGACTGTATGCAGACTGAAATCCTCTGAAGATGAATTAACACTTTTAGCTAATTTTCTTTAATAGACCAACATGCACTGCTGCCTGTAGGAGCTCTCGCTGTGTGTCTAAAACCAGCAGGCATTTTGTGGGGTGCATTTTTCTGTAGAGACGTAAAGAAATAGCTACTCAACTCCACATAGAGAAGACACCAGCAGTGCAAAAATAAAGGACCTTGTCTAGGTCCAGGCTGGTAACTACTTTCAGAGCATGGGCAGGTCCACGTGGTCACTCAGTGGCAACTCAGCCATGTCAGAGCCAGGCCTGTAGCCTCAGTGTTCATGCTCTGTTCTCCAAGGATGCTGCCTCCGAAAACATTTGTGAAAGATGTATTCTATCCCAAACTCAGTCCCAAATTACCATCAAAGAACTGGAGTCCTTAAGTCTCATTTTCTTAAGTCAAGTTCTCTAAGAACTCAATTAAGTCACAGTCACAGTAACTCAAAAGCTAAAGGGATAGAAATGAAACGCACATTTACAGATTTGATAAAATGCACTGGTAAATCAGGTATGATCCAAAAAAAAAAAAAAAGACATCATAAAAGCCAGTGGGATGCTCTTAGACACTAGGATGATAAAGACGCATTAAGACTTGGAGTGCAAATGGAGCAGAGCTGCTGAGGATGACTGACAGGCTTGCATTGCTTACTTGTATCAGAAATGGAAAAAAGACAGACACTAATGAGCTCACCGCCATCTCCCTTCCGCTGGAAAAGAAACTGAGAAAAGAAAACATTCTATTTCCATATGTGTTTGTGTTTGAGAATGTCCACAACAAACTACAGGAAGGAACTAATACAGGAGAGGTTAACAAAATACTGACCATCAAACTCTTAAATTGATTGATTGATTGATTTTAGAAAACCACTGGACCTAACCCTCCAGCCTGGCTAACAGCTGAGATGGAGGAGAAGACAATTGGAAGTAGAGTTAAGAATGCTGCCAGTTCCAAACAGCAGTGCAGTGCGCTGTGGCCTCACCTTTCCCCAAATCTAGGATTTGCACTCTGGTTACAGCTCTTGCTCCCCTTTGGTCATCACCAACACCTGCCAGCTTTATAATGGCCGTGCCCTAGCTTGTCCTGAGCTCCGCCTCTCCACTTTGCCCTGTGCCATGTTCTTAGGGGGATAGCCAGTGGAGCCTTTAAGGTGTCTCTTCTTTCCTCAGAACCTTCTCGGCTCATGAGAATACCTGGTGACTGGGGTTCACAAATCTGTCCCCCACATGCTTCCCTACACCGCCAGTCTTGCTGTCTGTTATAGTGCTGCCTACCTTAGTGTTTCCGGGCTGTCATGGGCACTCTCCGACCTCAGGATCTTTGTGTTTCTGTTTGTCTGCCTGGCACTCCCTCCTTGGGTTTTTGCTGGAGTTCCTCTTTAGCTGACTGAGCATCGATGTTATGGTCAGCCCCTGAGCATGATAGACACCTCCATGTTATCCTGAGCCCTCCTTTGCTGTATTTTCCCCCAAAAGCATGTCACCTTCTGATGCACGTATACTTTTATTACTTAATATGGCAGTAACAGTGGCTGCATAGATATGTGTGGACATAGCAGAACCATGAAGTTAACAAATACAGCTTGGGACCCCTACTCTGGGTAGTTGGTGGTATGGCCTTGAATCCAGGGAGGGGTTACAAGGAGTAAAGGAATGAGAACCTTCCAGAAGAGAGCTGTGCAGGCCCGGGGGCTGTCTGGACAGGTTGGACAGACCTTCAGGGTGACAGCAGTGTGAAATGTTAAGAACAGAGGCTAGGGTTCCTTCGACTGTACTGGAGAGAGCCGAGGGGGTGGGAATTCAGGCAGATGCCATCATACTTCCTGACCTGCCCACTGCATTCCCTGTTGGTACCCACAGGACAACTTCCTGCTGCACTGCTTGTCCTGTATCCCGCTTGAGCGGGTTCCTTAGCTGCCTGGCAGGCTTGCTCTCTCCTCTGGGAAGGGAAGGTTGCTCTCCAAGGTTCAGGTTTGGTTCCTGGCGTAGGATAGGCGTTTGCCAAATCTGCTGGCCCTATCCTGGCCATCATTCGTGAATGGAAGGGAGTTACTGTTCTTGGCATTGTTGAAAGGCTGGCTGGGACCCTGCTTACCAGACCATTGGTATATGAAATGGCATTTGTTATAACGAGATGGGCATGTTGCAGTTGAGTCTCTGAGTAAGAGTGAGCTTTCTCTGAGCCCACCTAGACAGCTTTACCTGTTGGCTGATGTCTCCCCACACTGAGAGGCTCTTTTCATGTTTTTCTCTTTCAGTCTGAACCCGAGGGCTTCTCTCATTTCCACTTGTATGTTTGTGCTGCTTTCCTCGTGAGATGGAGGAGAGAAATTCTTGAAGAAAGAGATTTCCAAGTAAGTAACCGCTTCTCGGAAGAGCCCCAGTTAGTTTTTCTGCTGAGAGAAAGAGCTATTAAGTTCTAGTTCACGGCTGATTTGTGGAGGAGCTGTGAGGAGCCCTGGTTACTGTTCACTGCTGACTTCCTGCTGCTGGGATGCTGCTCCTGCTGAGACACAGAGCTGGTGGCACTTGGCCACTGTGGTATAAACTGGGCTGGCATCATGAGCTCCCACCCATGCGTCCTCACCAGTGTGACACTGGGGGCCTGGTGTAAGCGCCGGTTCCCAGGGCCTTTATCACAGGACCTGTGATATGCCAGAAGCTGTTCTGGATAAGAAACCACACAGCCTGAGCTCCCATCTCAACAGTCACCCGGTGGCTGTGTGATTTGGGGTACATCATTTAACCTCTCTGTGCAAGTTTCCTTACCAGCTTATCAGCAGAGCTGTCAAAGAGCCCACTTACTTGTCAGAGGCATTGTTGAACGTGTGTGTGTTCTATCCAGGAAACTGTGTGTGACCACGTCTCCAGATTCTGGACTATCTGAGTAGCCCAGGTATTATGAGGACTGTTGCCCCTTCCCAGGTCTTTCTGCTATTATTAAGGTATCAGAATCCAGCTCAAAAGGCCTAGTGGCAGAAGCCCTTGCTGGGCGGGGTGAAGTGGTCTAGGGTGCAGCAAAGACACCAACACCTTAGGGACAGGACTCTGCATAATCTGTGGCCACTGTCTTCCACCTCCCTCCCAGGCCACACAGCTCTAGGTAGGCTAGGTGGCCCTGTGGTCCCATGCTCTCAGTATGGTAAGTCAGGGCAGGTCAGTGGTCTTGTTCCTCAGTCCTAAGCTTCTCAGGTGACTCTGAGCTCCCTGCTTCTCATCTGATGGGTGTTGGAGGATTCAATAAGGTTGCCCCTAGTCACATAGAGTCCTGCTCAGACCTCAGGGGTGACAGTTGGTCTTAGTGTTCATTTGCCCCAAATTAGAATGACCTGAGTAAGGAGCCTAACCTGAAGAAGTGCCCTGATTGCTTCAGTTAATGTGTGAAGATTCACTCTGAGTAAGGGTGGCTTCTGTTAGCAGCCTAGACAAGAAGGAAGGGGACTGTAGAAGGAAGGCCTGTGGGCAGGTGACGTTGGCCAGGGGAGGAGCTGCTAGTAGGACCTTTGGCTTGGAGACAGAGACCAGCCTGCCTACCAATCCACAGTGTTTTCAAAAGTACATGGGATATGAGGCTGCCTTCCTGAGTTTCTGTCTTTGTCATTACAGAACTCAGTTGTTCTGTAGGTTGCTCAGTATGCTGGCTAGGGTCCTAGGCTGGCCAGCACTCCAGGCTCATGTCTAGCCTCATGTACATGGGTTATGAGTGGTTGAGATGTGCTGGCTCCCTGCCCCACTAGGCATATGCAAGGTTGCTGGCTTACTTGCCTCTTCCTGCTGCATCCTGAGAACATGGAGGCTCCAGGGAACATGACTTACCCTGTCACAGTCCTTGAATGCTCAGCTCCGTCTCCCACAGTACGCTTGCTTGTCACCAGGAAGCAATGGGAAGCAGGGCTGGATGTACAGGCCCCTGCTTATCCATTCAACCCAACTGCCTGCTCATGAAAGGGGGCCCTGCTTTCCTGCTATACAGTGGCCATTCATTGTACTGGCCAGTATGTTGGATTCCCATTGGACAATATGCACTGCTGGCCTGACTGGTTCCCAGGAGCTTCCAGGAAATGTTGTCCCAGACTCACATTGCTTCCCCTCTTCCTGAGGGCCAGAGGTCTCAGCTAAGCTAGAAGCTCAGCCACCTTGAAGCTGAGCAATGGTGTCTAAGGAGACTCTAGGCAGACTTGGCTATCTTCCAGGCAAGGCCAGCACAGAGTAGTTGAGAACTCATGTTATACACTGCCATGTGTTTAGGGGAGGTGTTCCCCCTAATCCTACAGTAATACCTGTGCAGCCTCTTGGAAAGACCCCAGATCACATGTACTCAGCATGGCCTGCCCCGGAGTTTTGCTTATGAGCCACCTTTAGCAAGGGGCTGCCTGCCCTCTCCCCACACACTGGCTCAGACCAGACCTGAAACACTGCTCATGGGATTTGGGGTGTAGCCTTTATCATGTGAGGATGTGCAGTGACACGTGCATGTGGGAGGAGCAGGACCTAAGCCCCTTGGGAGATGATCAGAAAGTATGTGCAGCTACTAGACACTGGGAATGGCTGAGCCCACTGTGATCATTAGAATGATAGACAAGACCTATGGCACCCTGACAGGCTGCCGTGATGGCTTCCTCTGTTCTCGTTCAGTCTGCCAGATTCAACACTCTTGTTTAAGGGATGTATTTGCTGTTTGGCTGGGGCTGTGCTGTTGTGATTATGGCTTCACCTTGAGAGGCTGACTGAGTACAGCGCGTTGCTGGCCTCGTCTGAGGGTATGATGGTTCCCTTTCTCTTTGCCTTCTCACACAGCCAGTGCAGGGTGTGGGCGCTGCTTGGATGTCAGCCCTCAGCCCTGTGGTTTGAGTGTGGATTGGGAGGACAGAGAGCCACAAAGCAGAGTTTCTCCTGTGCTACAATAAGTAGCTCTTTGATGTCCTGGAGGCTAGAAAGAGTGTGTCATGAACCCAGTGTGTGTTGTGGAGAACTGAATTAATTAAATGAAGAAGCCCAGGGTCCTGGTGAGCTCCAGAGATTGTACTTGCCACTGTGACACTGGAGGAAATGATTCTGCCCTGTGGATGGGGTGGGGTGAGCCTCTGGCAGTGGGCTGTTTCTGGCGATGGTTGCTGCAGCTCCTGCTTTGTTCACTGGGGTTTGCCCTGTAGGCAGTACTGTGTTGCCACCTGTCATTTGCATAGGATTGTGCTTGAGGAGAAGGCACACCCAGGAAAAGGCAGGCCTACAGGCCAGAACAGGAAGGTGGTAGCCGGGTGCTGCCCATGGGCTGGTTCTGTAGCTGTGGTGGGCCAGCTGCGCGGTGTGGGAACAAGTAGGATTCAGATAGGTAGAGGCACCTTCCCAAGAGAAGAATCATGACCTGGTGTGCAAGGATCTGTGTACTGCGTGAAGATGCCTTCCTTACAGGCTGACACCTCCCTTGCCATCTCTGTCTCTGATGTCTCTGAGGGTATTACCCACGATGCCCATAGGCTCTACACAGTGAGTATCTAGTTAGGATCTTCCCATAAGCTAGCTGTATTATCTCTCCTAGCCAGTGAGGCTCTGTGTTCCTGTCTGTCCTTCTTCAGACAGATTTTGGAAGGGGTCTTCAGGATGAAAGGAGCTCCAGGATATGGAATGTCCTGTGTCCCTCCTGGGAACCACTTGTCACTCTTCGCTTTCTTTGTTTTCTAGTAAGTGGCCTTAATGAGGGGAAGGACACCTGTGCCTTCCCTCAGTGCCTGCTGTTACCCCGGCGGACACATGACCTCATAAACCCCAAAGGGCTGACTGCAGTGTGACACACATGGGAAGTCTTGAATGGGCTACACAGCTGAGACATGGACCATGCAGGACCCCACAAAAGCCTGTTGGCTCCTCTTAGGAGGCCCTTGTGTGCACACCTTCTCCCACAGTGCTGGCCCGGGGCTCTAGGTGCTGGCTTTCCTGGCCTGTGGACTACATTAAGTATGGTGCTGTAAAATATGCTTTGTGTTTTTGCTCTTATTGCTGACTTCTGAGATTTCCAGCCAGGGTTCACTGAGGTTTTGACTACAATCCAGCCAGCCAGCCTTCTGGTCTTCTCTGCCTCCAGACCCTGGCATGCTTGTGCTTAGCCCAGAACAGGATTGGCTGTGTCCTATCAGAAACAGCTGGCCCAGAGGAGTAAGCAATATGTTGGTGCGTTTCCACCTGTGGAAATAGTTGGGCCTTTATTCTCAGTCTTAAACCAAGAAGCTCTGTAGAAACAGGAGGTGGCAGTCACCTACAGTGTTGTTTTAGATGATATCTGGTGGATAGTCATGGATCCGAGAAGCCTGCAGGGTGGTGGTCTGTGAACAGCCCTTGTAGATAAGCACACTGCTATGCCTTTGCTGCACGGCCACCAGCCTCATTGTGGAGAGTGCTGCCTAGAGGCCTGTGAAGCAGCAAGGGATAGGGTGTGGGACAGCACCCTACCTCTAGAAGCCACATCCCATATCAAATCCATGCCTGCCTAGAGAAACCCTGTTCCTAGTGTCACTAGAAAGATATACAGGTCCTAGCCAGACTGTGGGGTATGACTTGGTACCTCCTCCTGCTCTCTTTCGGGTCTCACATAGAGACCTGTGGTATCTGTGGCTGCTCACTGAGAAAGCAGCTAGGACGGGAAAGGGGAGTTCTGGGCGTAGGCTCCAGGCTGTGTGTGTGCCTCCCTTGTCCCCTCAGTCTCCATCCACCTTTTTCTCCAGTTGCTCAGTAATCACTCCCAGAGCCTTGTTTGTCTCAAGCTCTGTTTCCACCGTGGAGGACAGCTCAAGCTGAGAGTAGCTTGGGAGTGAGGGGCAGCATGGGACTCTCTGCAGTGGGAACCTGGAGTGGGGACAGAGTACAGCCATGAGATCAGGCAGTGAGGAGGGGAGGGGACAGATAAGCATTGTCATTGTGGCTGGATTTGGTGACTACTGTCTGTCCTGTAAAAGGTTTGCAGGCTTTGGGGATGGAAGAGAGGGGAGGCTGACAGGGATATCCTTGACAAATGGCCCTTGTACCCAGGACGAGGAACATTGAGGTTCAGCAGGGGAGACTGACCAGACAGGCACATTGGAAAGAGGACTGATGGGGAATACCCCAGCAAAGGCATGTGGGAGGCAGCAGCAGTGAGCTGAGAGAAGAGCCTGCTGGGACAGGATGCCAACAACCGAGGAGCTGCAGGGCAGAAGGGAGTAGCATTTCCAGGGAGAGTCAGCGGGTAGAGGAGAAAAATGAGGAAGAACTGGAGAGCCACAGTGGAGGGGCGGGGGCTTCACCATGAAAAGGTGAAGGTCATTGCCAGGCAGCTGGGCAATGACCGCTGCTCACATGAAGAGAAAACTTGTTTGCACAGTCGCTCCCTGGAGTGAGTCAGTGTGAATCCTGTGAGGGTCATGCATAGACCCTGCATTGGAGTTGCCACCTCAGCTTAGAGTCCAGAAGCATCTCTGAGGTGGATGGTAGACAGACAGCCTTGATGTAGAGGACCTCATGTACCATCATGGAACATGATCTGTGCACTCTTTGCACCTATGTGAAACATCCAGCGGAATAAAGACGACCACCTGCAAGAGGAAACATCTGGAGTCTCACAATGAGGAGACTGAGAAGCTCTGGGTAGAACTTTCAACAGAGACTGAATCATCTTCTTAAGCTGCCGTAACATTTACAGAAACAAGTCATCCAGTGTTGGCCAGAAAACCTTCAGAGTCAAAGTAGTCATCCCATGTAGACCACCTTCCCCAGTGAAGAACTTCAAAACAGACACCAACAGGCTGGGAATAGATGGTGAAGCTTCAGAAATAACCCAGGTCACCGTGAAGATGATTATGGATTGCAGAAAGGGCTTTACACAGGAAGCATGGCTGGTGCCAGGCTTGTGAATGGATGTAAAGCTAAAGTGACTTTATTTAAACTTTCCAAAACTTTCCTAAAGTCCACCTTTAGCTCAACAAGAAGACAAATGAGGTCAGTTTATAGAAATAAAGAAATTTTTTTATTTATAACAACAAAGAAAATAAATGGGTTAGAAATCGGAGTTGGGGGGCCCGGGAATGGTTCAGGGGGTAAAGCACTTACCGTGTAAGAGTGGGGGCCTTCAGGTCCCCAGAGCCTGTGTAGAGCTGGACACTGTAGTGTATGTCTGTGATCCTACACTCCTCCTCCTTACCTCCCCCACCCCATGAGAGCAGGCTAGCCTGCTGCACATAAGAGACCTTTTCTCTAAAGGATGGCAGACAAGGACTGACATCTGAAGATGTCCTTTGGCCTCCACCCACACCTTTGTCATACATGTGCCCTCACACATATGAACACATATGTACAAACATTCATCTCTCATACACACAATTGAAAAGAAAGAAATTAGAGCTGAGAAGTAAGTTGTTAAGTGTATGTTGGAGGATTTAAAGCCACCAGTGACAGGCAGGCCAAGAGGCAGGTGTGTGATGAGAGAGGAATTTAGATGTTTGGACAGAATACACAAGGCTAAAGTTGCCCCAATGACTTTTTTTTAACCCTGCAGCCTGATGGGCCCTACTAGGTGAAGATAAGGCTGGAGCATGGCTGTTACATTGGCACACATCTTTCTGGGAGTGTGTTCGCACAGAAGGAAACAGAATGTTGTGTTCCACTTTACAGAGCTCAGGCACATAGTCTGTCCCCAGCTTAGTCGCTGACTTCTGTGCTGTGTGCCTCTGTCTGCTCATCAGTCTCCCTCCATGTTCGTGTCCATCCCTGCATCTGTAGCTCTCTGAGATGAGGTAGTTTACAAATAACAGAAACACGTTCTCCACAGTTCTAGAGGTGGGGTGTCCCAAGAGCATGCTGAAGGTTCACGGTGTGCTTCCTACAGAGAACAGAAGGGACCAGGGCCCAAGACCTTGTGAGGGGGATTTTCTCCTCCAAAGTACTAATTCTTCTTAGTCCTAGCACCCTGGGGACTAAGTGCCTCCTGTATGAATGCTGGCACTGAGACTGTGGGTGGATTACTTGTGGCTTACACGAGGTCCCTAGGGCAGGGGTGGCTCATGGACTTACCAGGAACAAGGCAGGGATCCACCAGTGACTGAGTACAGGTAACTATCATGAAAGAAAGCCTGTGTGCAAATCAGGTGACAGTCTAATTTCTCTCACAGTCTAAATACAGATACTCTTACATTTGTCAATATACTGTTCTAGTGTTTCATAACCCATATTTACCTAGGTGTGTTAAACTAGTTTGCTGCTTACAAGTTTATTTGTATCGGAGATCCACAGTCACCTTCCATCTGGGCTCTATTAGACAGGCTCATGAGTAAGTCCTAGTTGTAGGCATGCTGAGTGGGAATGTCATTGAGGCGTGACCACATCAGTGGAAGAAAACAAACCAGGGCAGGCTCCCCACATAATCCTGACAAGAGATGTGTGGAACACACTTTCTCAATAGAAAATGAGGGGCCATGGCCATTAGGGATCTGGGGACTAAGGCTTTTGTTTTTGGGCTGCTCACTGGGCATCCTCTGCCCTCTAAAGTTGGGTAAGAAAGTTTGGTGTTTGCCATGTGTTTGTGAGTAGTCTGGGTATGCTGGCACAAGACACAACCTGGTTATTACCTTTTGCACCCACAGAACAGGTCAAAAGCTGTGTTTCCAAAGGCCAGCTCAGGGGTAACCTCTTTCCCACATACTGCTGATAAGACGTTCTGACAATAAGCCAATGGCAGAGTCACAGCATCTCCTACAAGGCACAGTAGCTTTTCCCAAATGCAAAAGGCAGAAAACCGCTTGACTGCTCAGTAAGTAGAAGTAGCCATACTTAGAGATCTGAGCGATGTCTGAAACCCACAGCTTTCATTCCTAGGGAGTGATGGAGATAGGAGTGCACATCACATCCCTAGTGTCAGGAGCCATCATGGGAAGGAAGGCTTGCTTTCCCCCTACATGCGCACGTGTGCACATGTAAACCGTGGGTATTTCAGACCTGTGAACTCTTCAGAGGAAGCCAATAGTAGAATCAGCTTGTACATGCTTCTTCCTGCTGAAGCCCCATCCCTATATAAATAGCTGTCATGGGGCCAGGGGAAGCAGGCCCAGCAATGGAGAGTCAGAGACCCTTCCGCTGAAGTGGAAGCCTAAAACCCTGGCCAGGCAGGAACCAGGACCCACAGGCAGGCCTGGGCTCCTGGGCTCTCACTTGTCTGAGTGGAACAAGAGTTGGAGTCTTCCAGAAGACTTGCTGTAGCTCACTCGGCACACATTTAGGGTAGCATTTATATTACTTTTGTGACATTTGATACTTTAATGTTGGTTTTTAACTGACGGGATCCCCAGGGGAAAGTTATCTTCATAGATTATTCCAAGCACGTGCAGACAACCTAAATGTTTGTCTAAAACATCACAAATTAAAGGGCAGGTGAGATGCAGAAATAGCTTTTTTTTTTTTTCCTCTTTCTCTCTCTCTCTCAGCTGGGACTAAAGCACAGCCTGTGTCATTAACATACAAAGGATCTACACACAGAACTAATAAAAAGCAAATGTCCTCATGGAAAATGGATGAAGATATTCAGTAGTCACATGCCACTAAAGAATTATGGAACTGTTTAGAAAATGCAAAATATCTTCTATTTGTTAATACAGAACTGGAAATTAACACAGGTGATGCCTATCTGAAAGCGTCTTTGTGAGATGGAGATCAGCAGCTTGCAGCAAGCAGGCTTTGCACTGCTCTTTCTGGAGGCCGAGGTAGAAAGCCTTTCTGGACCTCCCAGAAGTTCAGGTCCAGTACTGACATCTGTCCCAGCACTAGCCTGTGATCCAAGGAGAAAGGTAACTTGCAGTCTGAAGGATCAGAAGCAGGTCTCCAAGCCACATGAATTGCTCTTTGGAATACCCAGGCCTACTAACTACCCAAACCTGGTCTTCAATAACCTTCATGGATTTGGGGATGCTGGGTCTGTTTCTGTGGAGAAACCTGGCCCAGAGTCGCATCCCTCCACACAGAAGAGCAATGCAAAATTGATCCCAGGCTGGCTGGTGTTTAATGCACAGACAAGACTGAACAAACGAGCCACAGCGTGAGCGACGTTCATCATAGGTTAGTGGTGTCGATGATCCTGTCCTCTTGTTTGGCCCTTTCTCTTCTGGCCAGTTGTAGTTTTCTAAGCAGGGCAGTGTCCACTTTCAGGGCAGCCCCTGCTCTGTGAGTTTGTGGCTCAGGGCACGTATTGAGGAGGAATGCTGGGTTCTGAGCCCACACAGCCTTCTTGGGATGCAGTGCAGAAGTCAGGCACGTGGACACATGCACAGAATTTACTGAGGAAACTATGGTAAGGCCCCACTCTTCTGGGGACCTTGGTGTTCACATAGGGATGTGATTCTGTCTGAATCACAGGGGAGAGTGGGCTGGGGGCAGGAGATCACACAGACGGAGAAAGGAATGTTGTAGTTTCCACGCAGAGCCCAAGCTGCATGAAGCACCAGAATGGCTGGCCCTTCTTCTCTCTGGTAGAGGAAACTTCTGGAACTGTGAAGAAACTTCTGGAACTGTCGCCTCAGTCCATGGATGATTGTTAGGCTATGTATGTCTTACCCCATGGGCCTGGATTCTTCCTGGTATCATTAGTGTCCCTTCTGCAGAGAATTTTAAGAAGTTACTTCTGAGAAGTGAGTATGAGATCCTTACACAAATGGATCCCATCTCAACAAGGCTCTGCCTTCCAGTCCCCTCTCTGGGCCACAGTTCAGAGCTCATCCAAGGCTCCGTTCCTGAATCATTAGCTTCCTCTAGTAAGAAGCCACTGGAAAGACTATAGCAGCAACATCCCCTTATCCCTCTGTGTGATCTCCTGCCCCCCTACCCTGCCTCCAGTCTTTCCCTGTGATTCAGATAGAAATCCTGTATGTCATTATACAAAGGCAAGTTGGATGGCATGTGTGTTGTTCCTGGAAGACCTGCATCTGCATGGTCTTGCTGGCAAGGCCTCTTCCAGCATCTTTGTGGATGAGTCACTCATTACCCTGGTCCTCAGGCCTAGCCCAGCTAATTATTCAGAGATCCTGTCCTGCTTCCTGGGCCATCTAGTGGACTTGAGGCAGTATGCAGTCTTCTGTCCAGAAGCTAACTGGACTTGTGAATAGCCACTGTGGGCTAATGGTTTTATACAGGTTGATGTCTCACCCAATGTACCCTTGAAGCAGCAAATGTCACAAAATGCCAAACTAAAGATCAATTGTCTTCTTCGTTGTTTTCAGACATTTTAAGGACAAAATTGGTCAATTGAAAAAGAATCTTGGAAATGGATTGTTAATTCTTCCTTTGCTCTGGCAGGTAGCTATTAAGTGGGGCCTGAGGGTGGGGTGGGGGTGGATAGAACAGCCTTTGGTGCTATGTGGATAGGGATCCTGTGCTGTAGTGTGAGTGTTTTTGTCTGGCTAGCACACTATAGTGTAGTGAGTGTTGCTGTGCAGGACTTGTGTTCTCTAGGTTGGGTGTGCTATTATGTGGGGCTGTTACTCTGTAGTGTGGTTGGTATGCTGCTTGTGTTACGTAGTTTGGGTATGTTATTGTTTGGGCTTGGTAGTATGGTAGGTGTGTTGCTATGGGGCTTGTGTATTATAGTGCAGGTGTGTTGCCATGAGGCTTATATGCTGTAGTGTGGGTGTGTTTGTTGCTTTGGGGCGTGTGTGACTGCCTGGTGTTTTAGCTACTTTAACTTCTTGAACAGGACTTTGGGCTCCAGCCCTGGGGCCTGCCATGTCAAGGGATATAGTGAAATGCATCAGGAGCACTGCCCTTACTGTCTGGCCTTGTACCAGATCAGCTGTGGATACTTCCTGGTATTAGACATCTCTGCAGAGAGAGGATAGACTCTTAGATCACATGGAGAGGGCAGGACCAGTGGAATGACTGGAGCCCACTGTCAGGTGGGCCATGGTCTGCAGCAAGGCCAGTGGACTAAAAGTGATTTGGGACAGTGATGATGTTGACGGTCAGGAGGAGGGCTCTTGGGGAGCCCAAGGGGTGAGGCCTTCCCTGAGTTGGGTAGCACACAAGGGCACATATGAGTGTGAGACTGGGCAGACTAAAGCAGATCCTCCATGCACCCAGGCTGCAGGCAGAAGACCCTGAATATCTGAATATATGGGCTGGGCATTCTGTATACAGCAGACCTTGCACACACCCAGGCTGGCCCCATGGAGCCGTTTCTGCTTCTCTGGCTGGTCATCAGGGTTTAGGGATATGTGAGGGGATGACACAGCAGCAAAGGTGGGAGTCAGGTACTGCAGTGTCCTCCGGAATGAGAGGGCAGTGCACCGAGGACACAGCATGTCGCAGAGAGGCTGTGAGTACAGCCTTCAGTGGAGCGAGGAGCAGCCGGTAAAGGCAGGTGCTCTTCAGAGGCCCTGCAGCCTGCACTGTGGCTGGCAAGTGATAAGACAGGAGCATGCACAGAACAGGAGGACTGTAGGGGCTGGGCCCAGCTGTGAGTGAGCAGTGGCCACAGGCTGAGGAGACGGGCTGCTCAGCCCCATGGCATCGCAGAGAGAGATGGGTTTGGGATGAGAGGAGAGTCCCCAGAGAGGAACCTGTGAGTAGATAATGGGCTGGTGCATTCCAGGCCACAGATCAAGTAAGTCAGGGTGGAGAGCAGAAGAGAACCTGTGACTGCAACATTCCCAACTAAGCAGCTGAAGGGGTGTGGGGGCAGGAAAAGGGCCAGCGTGACCTCAGGGCCTGCTGGAGAGAAGGGTCAGGCCAAGCCTTAGATGTAGAGGCCTGGAAATGTTTGTGCTGAGGACAGGTAGAAGTTTCTGCCTGAGCTGTCACCTCCCAGCCTCAGGTGGACTTCTCAGCGTTAAGCCAGGCAGGCCTGATTCTTTCAAGGTCAGCTCCCAGCTCCTTCTTTCCTCAGAGGACAGTCATTCCTCAGAGCTTGTCACCCCAAGCCCACCTTACACTGGGAGCAGCTTTCACACAGCACGGGCAGGCTGAGCGTGTCATTGTTCCCTCCCCCCCCCCCAGTGTCCTGTGACCATGTAGAATGTTTGTTTCCTGGTCTGCACATTCAAACATAGGCAGTAATTTTCTTTTCATACCTCAGAAGATGTGCCCTCCTTATTAAGGCCCGCAGCTCATTATGGTAATGGCGGCAATCATTGAAGATCTGAGCTCTTTCTGAATGAAGTGTCCTGTGGGCTACAAAGTTGAATAGCAACTTTCTTATCAAGAGAGGTGATCAAAGGCTGAGGATGAGGTGTGAGGAAAGATGAAAGGAACAGATTGTAGGCTGTGCCTTAAGGTAGTGTCACAAGTCCAGGGAAAGTAATGAGGCCTCTTTCCTTTGGCTCAGTTGACTCAAGGAAAACCTGGGCCACACCACAAGAATACCTTCCTTGCTGCTGCAGGATGTGAGGATGGCTCAGGGCCTGTGCAAAGTCTGTACCAGGCATCAGAGCCCTAACTACAGTGAGCTTGCTTTCTGTCATACTAGCTGCAGAAGGGTTTGCCATCACAGACCAAGCACAATGCTGGAGCAGTGCTAGGAAGCCATAGCCTGGGGCTTGCTGCCCAGGATACTGGGCTCCCTTTTCCTGCCTTTATGGAGGTCCTCAGAGAGAGGCAGTATGGTGAGCTATGTCTGTATTCCTAATCTGAGGAGGGTCTCAGTCTGCAGCCTCCTTATGAACATGAACACACATACATACACACACTCAGTACCTATGTATATAGACAAGTGAATGAATACATGCATTCACATAGAGCACACATACATATATGCGTATAACTATGTGTCCATATATTGACACAGTGTACACATACATACACAAGCATGTAAGTATGCACACATATGGAGATGTATATTCACCGGCATGCCTGCACATCTTTAATATTTCTTAGGAAGCAAGGTATGAGAAATGTTGCTGTTCATTTTCTTTTAAAAACAAACCCTTACAAATGGGAAATGCTTGCCGAAATAGTCATAAAGAAAACTGCTTGCCTGTCAAGAATGTTTGGATTTTCTTTGGCACAATGGCCCCTGTGTTTTAGTTATTATGTCTTTGAGAGACATTTTTGGCTTCCACAGGAGGCCAGCTCGTTTTTTCTCTTTGCATAAGGGTAGGTAACATACTTGTGTATGGGGAGGAAGAACCTCTGTTTCATGGCCCTTCACCCAGATTCCACGAAGCAGTGGCCACGTGTACTCTAGAGCCATGCGGGACACTTGGAGCCAGAGTGTAGGCCACCCATGGCCAGGGCTGGCTGAGGCACTTGCCTTCTTGGGAGTAGCTGGTGAGCTTTCTTTTGGGGACATACAGCCTTCACCTTTGCCCTGGGTTACCTCCCCCCCTCCCCCACCCCCTGCTTTTCTCACTTCCTCAGGCTCTATTTCCTAGAGGGCCGTGCCCTGGGAAGAGACACCACAAGTGGCTAGTTGAAGGAGGAGCTCCCTGTCCCCATTCCACACCACCCCCAACCCTCACAGCAGCAGGAAGTACATGCACCCTCTCTCTAGTCCCCTGCCATGGAGAGGTATAAGGCTGTTAGTTCAGGTTTACTGCAGTGGCTTCCTCTTTAAGAAATGAACCCACAGGCAGTTCTCAGAGAAAGAAGGAGAAGTCTAGCAGCCACAGAATTATCAGCTTGAGGCTTGAGACTGTGCTCAAACACGCCTACATATTTTATTACTTCATCTCTCCATGTTGAATTTTACCTTCTCTAAGGGATGAGCAGCTACAACTTCTGCCCACATGGCCTGGCCATAGCCAGGTTAATGGTCACACAGACCCTTAAACACATGAGGTGGTCAGATGTCAGTGCACCTCCAGAGCACATGGGAAAGCTAGGGCTTCCAGAGTCACGATTGCCTTCAGGTAGAGCAGGCGCAGAAGTGTGAGCATGGTCAGATAACTCGAAAGCCCGCCTCTGTTGTTTTGTGCCCGTGGCTCTGCATGGGCTGCCCACTGAAGAGTCTGGGCTCTTGTTTCGTGTATCTGCTTACCATGTCTGTCCTGCACCCTCTCGTACATGCTGCTAGGTCCTGTCACTAAATGTTTTGATGTGTAATATGTCATGGCTTCCTGTTAATAGCCGCGAAAGTTTGAAAACTGTCTTAGGGTTTTATTGCTGTGGGGAAACACCATGACAACTCTTATAAAGTTAAACATATAATTGGGACTGGCTAACAGTTCAGAGATTTAGTCTGTGACTACCATGACGGGAAGCATGGTGGCATGCAGGCAGATAGGTGCTGGAGAGGTAGGTAGATGAGAGTTCTGGATCTGGATGTGTAGGCAGCAGGAAGTGACAGTACCACACTAGGCCTGGCTTGAGCATCTGAGACGTTAAAGCCCATCCCTGGGGACACACTTCCTTCAACAACACCAGACCTACTCCAAAAAGGCCACGGCACTTAATGGTGTCATTCCCTTTGAGCTTATGGGGGCCATTTCCTTTCAAACCACTATAAGGACTATAACCATTCAATCTCATTGGCCTTAGTGAAGAAGATGCCAATATTTTCAGGGTATGCCTGGTCTCTATGATGTAGCCAGTTCTGCCCACCTTGATTTTTCTACATTGCCTCAGTCCTGAAAGCCATGGAGTTAGCTTACCAGTATCTGAAACGATGAACCAAATACTCTTTTTGTTTTCTAAGTTATTTTTCTCAGGTGTTTTGTCACAGTTATGAAAAGTTGGCTGCCATGGACAATTGTGACAAGCAGGGCCATTGCTATGATTACCTGACCACCTGCAATAAAAGCCTTTGGAGAAGTCTGGAGAGATAGGCTAGAAGGTACTTTAAGCAGAGCTTAGTGGGCGGTTCTCAAGGGAGTTCTAAACCCAGGATGTGGCCAGGAACAGGGAGAGAGACTTTGCATAAAGCTGAACTTTCTGGGAAGAAAGTCAAGACCACAAAGCCTCCAGGTCTGGGTGTAGGCATTGCTGGCTGCTTCTGTTATATTTACAGTGAAGATGGTAAAAACAGAGGAGAAGGGTATATAAAACCTTTGTAACTTGTCCAGAAGAGAAACCTGCTGGCTATAGAGATTCGTGACATCAGAAAGAAACCAAGCACTTTTCGTAAGGACAGTAGGAAAGCTGCCTCCAGGACATCTCAGGAATGGCAGGATCCTTCCTATAGCACTAAAGAACATAAAAGTATAAATACATTAACACGATTTTCCTTTGAGAAGTTTGTGCCACCCAGGCACACTGTGCACACGAGGCTGCCTCAGAAAATTCATTGAGTATTGAGTATATCTGGAAAGCCCAGGTATACAGGCTTTTGCAGCTGTGGTCTTAGGAGCCTTGACTGCTGCTTGACATTACTGCAGACCTTAGTACCCCATGTGCTGCTGACTTTCTAGGCATGGTGAATGCAAGCAGAGGCTTCCACTTAGGTTTTAAATGACATATTGGGAGTCCAGGCAAGATATAGCATCAACATCTTCCCCCCAACACAGCAAAGGGCAACAGCATCATCCACCCATACCATGAGCAGCACTATCATCCTCTACACCAAAGGCTAACAGCATCACCCACACACACACCAAAGGGCAACAGCATCATCCCCTTACACTAAAGGGCAACATGTGAAGCTTGATACTGAAGCTGTTAGATGCAGTGAAGACCCAAGGAAACTGTAGATGCCAGGAGTATGGAGTGTCTGCCAAGGAGGATAGCCATGTGGTCTGTGATTAGCAGAGCTAGTGTGGGGCTTCCAGGCTCTTTGGAGCTCCTTGACTGCCACTGAGACCCTGAGTGCAGATTTGAAGCTGCAGGGTCCATTTGCTCAGTTGGGTTGCAATCTTCTTCTCTTTCTTTGCCCCATGTCTTGCTTTTGGGATGAGGATGTTTATGCTGTGTCATTGTGTGTTGAAATTACAGCTCACTATCTTGAGTTATATAGAGACTCAGCTATGAATTCACCTTCAGTCTCTGAGAAAACTTTACCTGGGTACTGAGCTGAGCTTGAACCATTGATTTAGATTCCTGGTAATGGACTCAATGCAGCTTTCAGTTTGAAATGAATGTGAACCTATAGGGGCCAGGGTGGAATGTTACAACATAGAAATGAAGTGTTCCTTGTTGGTTTCGCGTGTGAGAAGAGACATATATTCTCAGGCACTACCAAGGTCACACGAGGGTTTATTTAAGAGAATTCCCAGCCGGGTACAGAAACAGAAGCAAGACAGGAGAGGAGAAGAGAGAGACCAAAAGCGTGGTGTCTTTTTTTAAGAGAAGAGGTGTGCATGGGTTTATGGGGCGTATGGATGTACCATACGAGGTACATCCCATGGAAGCCATGTTGGCTCAACCATGTGGAGTGCCAGGAATACTTATATTCCTACCCTCCCCTGTTCTCACGTTGGACAGCACATGGGATATGTGGGTTCCCACTTCATGATTACATTGCTATTTAAAGTGGAGGGGGGCACTCAAATGTGGAGATGGAGATGCTCAGCATTTACATAGCACATTCCCAGTGAATCCAGCTTCTGGTTACTCTTGAGCCAAGCCCTTGACATCTTAGTGGTAGAAATCAGTTTAAGTGGGGATTTCAGCCAAACCTGGATTTAAGTGTGTGACAGGTGGCTGTTATGACTGTACGACATTGTGCATTTTCTTGAGACTTAGAAATAACAAATACCAAAAATGGAAATTAGCACATTTATTTTATATCTGTAAAAAGCATGTAACCTGTATATTCTATTATATATTTATGCAATGGATGGCACTTGAACACAAATTGTAGGTTAGAACTGGTCATTTCACAACAGTTCCAGGTGTGCACAAGATTGTAACCAGTTTTAAATTACAGCTAAATTATAAACACATTACCTTGTCCTTAAAAGAAAAATAAAAACATATTCACTGCAGAGTTTGCCTGAGTTCCTTAGGGTAGAACTCTGGCACAGGGATATTAATGGTTTGAATAAGAATGTGGCCACCCCCAGTCACCAGGAAGTGGAACTCTGACAGGATTAGGAGGTGTGGTTTTGTTGGAGGAAGCCCATCCCCAGGGGAAGTTCTCTCTCTCTCCCTGTGAATCAGTGTGTAAAGGGCTCAGCTACTGCCTATCTGCTGCAGGCATCATGCTCTCCTCCTTGATGGTAATGGACTGACCTCTGAAACTGTGTGTCAGCCCCAGTTAAAAGCTTCCTTTTATAAGTGTTGCCTTAGCCAACCTGTCTCTTCTCAGCAATAGAAAAGTAATAAAGACCAAAGCTTGTGGCAGAGACTGGGGCAATACTTTGACAGGACTGACCATGCTGTTTGTTGGAGGAATAAAGAAGACCTTGGGACTTGGGACTAGGAAAGCGGGTGGACACTTTATGCGGAACTTAATGGGCCGTCGTACTAGGGTCATAGAAGACAGCACTGAGGGCAATTTGAACTATGGTAGCCTGGCTAAGTTTTAGAGAAGTGTATTAGTAGTTGTCTAGAGACCATTCCTGTGTATTTTGTCAAGGAAAGTAGGTGCTTTTTGTCATTGTCCTAAAAATCAGCCTGAGACTGAATTGAAGAGTTTGGATTAGTGTCATTGGCAGAGGAAATTTCAAGACAGTGTAGTATTGAGCGTGAAGTGTGGTTATTAGTAGTCACTCTTATACAGATCTACAATGAAAAGGTGTAAGTAGAGCAAGGATAGATACAAAATACAGTGTGAGGGGAAAGAGCATCAGGAAAGAGAATGTTGGAGCCACGTCTTGTGCTCAAGGGGATAAAATGCTTAAAGAAAAACCTGATGCCAAATAGAATAAAAGGAGTGATAACTTGAGGGCAAGACCCAGCCCAGCTAAGCTTCCAGCTTGTGAAAAAGAAGTAAAGGAAAGCTGCCTAAGCAGTGAAGGAAATCATCGATAACTAAAAGTTGATGCGAATCTAACTGGAAGAGAGGGCCAGGTTCCCGCCCCAGTAAGCAGCAGACTTGGCAGCTTCTGCCCCGTCCTGGCCTCATGGTTCTAGCTTTATAGTCAAGGATCCAAAAAAGGGGTTGTGGGCTCTCCCTCCACAGCTAAGGGAAATTGAGGTTAGGCCGATGTCAGGGAGGCCCAGAGACACTCTTACATGAAGGTGCGAGGGTGAATTGTTGGAGATGCCAGAGCCGTGGGACACCTGCCAAGGAGAATTGCTAACAGAGTGTGGAACCATCTCAAGATAGAAGTGTTCTGCAGTTACTAAAGCTGAGAGGAGCTGACAATCTGAAGAGCGCTGCAGTGTGCTCCAGGAGGGCCAGCCCATGTATGCGTCAAAAGAAGTGTGGCCGTGTGACATGGAGGGCAGCTGAATGTTCAAGCCTTTGTCAACATCGCTCACTCATTTGCCTGTGAATTAATCTTGCCATTGAGAAAAAAGTATCCACATCATTCAAATAATTAACTGAAAGGCCCTTATTATCTCATTAATGGTTTTGATATCTAAGGTGGATAAACTTGGGGAAGTTCAAAGAAATGTAATTACAATTTGGGCATTATTAAGATATCCCCCTCTGCTGTCACATTTCCTGTTTTCCTTCCTCTTTCGGACACTGAGATAATAAAATGACCTTGAAAATAAAAACGACACTATTGCATGAATTCTACTTGGTCTTATAGTCAAAACCTGGAGTCAGATACTAGGGAAAAGCTGAAAGATCAGAGAGACAGAGGAACAAGACACAGCCGCTTGTCCCCCAGGCACTCCTTAGGAATCCTTAGGCCATCTGAGTCCTGAACCCAAAGGGAAGGGGGTCACAGGAAAGAGGTAAACTCCTCCTCCTCCGCTTATCTTTCTTTCTCCACCCAGATAGCTCACTTCCTGGTTCAACTTTCCTAGTGCTAGGATTAAAGGTGTATGTGTTTCCCAAGTATTGGGAGCAGAGGCAAGGGATCCCAAGTGCTGGGATTAAAGGTGCATGCCACCACTGCTTGGCTCTGTTTGGCCTTGAACTCACAGAGATCCAGATGATCTCTGCCTCTGCCTCCAGAATGCTAGGATTGAAGGCATGTGCCACCACTGCCTGACCGCTATGACTAATTCTGTGGCTGGCTCTGTCCTCTGATCTTCAGGCAAGCTTTATTAAATACACAATAGATCACCACAGCACTGCCATAGAGAAGCACAGCTGAAGTGCTGCTGGGCCTGAGACCTGCAGTTTCCTGACACCAAGGTCCCCTGCTGTCCTTGCTGGTTACTTGATGAAGCAGGACTCACTCAGAACCCACTTGACAGCATTTGGAGGATTCAACAAACCTTGGTAGACACAGTCACTGACCTGCAAGGCTGAGGAGAGGGCCTGGCATTCCTAGGTCACCTAAGTGAAAACAGCCAAAGAAATGCTGTTTTCCCAAACCCAGAACCAATTCCTTGATCAGCAAACTCCTGGGCTTCTCGGTGGAAGACTGATGGAACTGTGTGGCCACTGTCCTTATGCACATTTAGCCACATCCAGAAAAGGCACCCAGGCTGGGAGACAGCCTTCTGGGCTCTGCTGGGGAGGGGCAGCTGGCATCAAAGGGGGTGGTCATGCAATGAAGGCCTCCCAGCTGGTGCCTCATACTGCATTTATTCCAGCCTTGGTATGTGTCCGCTAACACCTCCATTCACCTGCTCACTGACTGTCTTGCCTACTCAGGCCTCAGGCAGCCTGCTCCACTGGTGGCTAGATCCAGACATAGTCTGCTTAACATCTAAGCTGGCATTGTAGGAACCATTGCTGCCTCCTCGCAGTGGCTCTGAGATCCTGTTAGATCCAGTTCATCTCTCCTCCATCCTGGAAGAGAGGAACCTTTTCCCCATGGATGCCACACAGGGCCAGCCTTCACTGAGGCCACCACTGAGCATCTTGGCAGGCTACAGAGAGAACAAAGCAGAACATGAGCCCACTGACCATAAAGTGAGTTAGGTGAGTGCAGGAAGAGAGCCACCATGGGTGAGTCAAGGTCAGGCTGTGATCATCAGGGGGCAGCATCAGTCGGAGAGTCCCACATGGTGGGCACTGAGGCTGCCATGGTCAGGAAGCTGGGATCCAGAGCCAGGCTGGCTGTCAGGGAGAAGTGAGAAGGACTGTCTCAGCTCAGCTTCAGGAATGTGCTTCATCTCTACCTTGGTGACAGATCTGAGTGCTCAGAGCAGGCTCAGTGCAAACCATGGGAGGGGAAGTAAGGGAGAGGCACCTGGCGACTAGGACCGTAGTACATGTCCACTGAGTACTGTCCCTCCAGCAGGCATGTACTAGGCCCATGTGGTGTGATCTCACATATGGTGATTGCTCTGGATGGATGGGCAGGCAGGGACCATTTTGGGAGGTGACACTTGATGGGAGGAGTTGGCAGATTCTCACTAGCAGCCCTGGAGGAGGTTTTGGTAGCTTTGAGTCTCAGATCTACATGGCTTGGTGACGTGAAAGACTCCAAAGGCACAGGTGCTGGTGTCAGGCTTCCCCACTGAGGTCCCTGAGCTTTCTCTTCTGTCCCCCACTCCCCTCCTGGGTCTCCATGACTTGGTTAATGGACTTGGCTGCTTGGCATTGTGGATATGGCCTCCTCCTCCCTGGGTTGTAGCCCTCATAGTATCCAGCACAGTACTTTGACCAAAACTGTAGGAAACTGGGAAATGTCCGTTGACTAATGTTCGTAGTTTGTCTGGATATTGGGATTGGGGTATATTTGAGGAGTGAAATACTCTCTGCTTTGGCTATGCTAGGGGAGGTTTAGTTCATTGGTAAGGGAAACCTAGGTGCCAGACTAAAGACATGTCTTCCCTCCACAAGCTTTAGCTACTTCCCTGGGCTATACTAAGAAGGATGAGCAGGACCCTGAGGATGCTACTGATGCCCAGGCCATAGAAGCCCTAGTGGCAAGAGCTTCTGACACCCAGATTAGTGGCTGTGAATGGCACACATGCCCTCCTGTCTTAATTCCTGCAGACCTTTCTCAGCCAGTGCATGGTGCTGCTGAGCACCCAGTACCATAGCAGGGGTGGAGCAGGGGATGAACACTTGTCAGGGGATCCCTGTTAAGTCTTCTCTCATGTCTGGTACAAAAGAAAAGCATAAAATGAAATGAAATAGGGGGAAGGTGCTGAGGAAGTCTTTGGGCTGTCCCGCCATCCACCTCCTGACCAGGAGACCCTTGTTTTGTATGGCATACTCCTTTTGTTATTCTAATTGGTTTGAGGATTTTCAGAGCAAATATGACAGGATTTTCCAATTCAACTTTAGGGTATTTGGTTTTTGATATAAAACACACAGAAGTTGCATTGATCTTTTAATTCCTCATGCAAAGAAAAATTATTTGCTTTTTTCATGTTTAGTGTATAGGATTGTTGGCATGGTGGTGGGTTTGTCAGATCTGACATTGAGCCTTAGGCCCTTCACAGTAAGGAACACTGCTTCTCAGCAAAGATCCAACTTCCTACCACATTCCCATCTTTCACCCTCCATTGTGACAGCTCTTACAGGGTCTGTGATGTCTGCCCTCAGCATCCTAAAGCTGGATCATGTTTTTCTTCATGGCCTCTTCACTGTAGTTACCTCAGAGCCATTGAACAGTCATAGCAGCCATGCTGGACAGACTCCAGCCCACGGACCTGGGAGGTCTGTGCCTCTGGGCTGCTTTCCCTGGGGTAAAGAACATTTGTACAAAGCCCAAGATGAAGTAAGCGGTGAGGACCTTAGGTCTTAGCTGAAGGTGGGGTGACAGACTCAACAGGACTAGAGCACTGCCTCTTCTGACAGGGACGGGGTCCTGCTGCTGCCTCCCTGAGCCTAGCCAGAGCTAGGTCCCTTCTTTGTAGGGCTAGAGATCCCCCCCCCACACACACACACAGTGAGGTATGCTGACATCCCTCTTAGGGGAGTCAAGAGTGTCTTGGGGCATAATTGCCCATGGCCTGTCCATGATCACTTGTCTGTCACCCAGTGAGCCCCCTAGTCTCCCTGTAGTCTGGATCCTTAGGAGAATCACCAAGTAGAAAAAGTCCACTGGTCATCTCATCTCTTACCAAGAAAAAAATTCCTTGGAGTTACAGCTTATAAAACAAGTATACCCAAACCTCAGTTTGCCCTGTGTACTAGCTAAGGATGCCCGGTTTGAGATGCTCAGGGGAGCAGGTGAGGCAGTGGGTGGTAATGAGCAGTAGGTGTTGTGGAGAAGCTTTGGGACCTCAGCCCCGTTCCTAGTCCACCATGCTTGTTCTATCCTGAGATGTATGAGCAGGTTTGATCATGGCTTATCCTTTGAGTACCTTCTCCTCTGGTCTTCTGAGTGTCCATCTGGTATCCATATGCTTCTAGTGCCATGTGTGTTAGCCACAGGCTTTTGTAACAATTCACCCTGGCCATGGGAGTCTGTAAACAACAAACAGCTGCTTCTCAAAATCTAGAGGCTAGATGTCCAAGATCAGGGCTGGGAGACAAGGCCTTCTTCTTGTGTCCTCAGTTTGCAGAAGGGGCAAGGTGTCTCAAAAAAAATTTTTTTAATTAGATTACTAATCCCATGAAGACTCCTTCTGTAGGCTCAGGCCTTTCCCTTTTCTTATACTTATATCACAGTGAGATGGAATGGAGAAGGCCTGGCACTCCAAGGGTGGCACTTCAGGATGGCAGAGATACCCATGTAGTCAGGAGTTCCTTTCATGACCTAGCTGACTGTCACCACTACTCTACACCTTAAAGGTACAGCCTAGTGACCATGCCACACATCAGGACAGGGTAGAGGTATGGCAGGAATCAGGATTGGGACCATACTGCCTACAAGGCTGTACACTGGCCCTAGTCACCCCCACTGCTAACTTAAGCAGTGACTAGGACAAAGACTACCACCACTGCCATTACCACCACTTCTGCAGATATTGTGGTGACCAGAGCTACCACTTGTGCTGCCATGGACCTGGTGATGGCCTTCAAGGCTTACTAAAGAATGTGAACATCTTAGGACAGCTGAGTGCATTCATACCTACACTGTGCACATATCAATGTATCTGGGAGCTCCATCCCCTTGGGCTACAGTGTATCCGAGAGCCCCTTGGGCTACAGTGTATCCAAGAGCCCCATGCCCTGTGCTACAATATATCTGAGAGCTCCATCTCTTTAGGCTGCAGTATAAGCCTTGGGATGGTACTGCTTAGCCTCTGTGTGACTTCTAGCCTGGCTAAACTGACAGCATTGAGAGTCAAGAGCAGGTAACACAACAGAGAGTGGCTTCAGCCTTTTTGTGAGTTCTGACTGAATTGAGAACCTTCCTCCCTGGAGTGATGCTGGCCACCTTGTTCATTGTAAACCCAATTAGCCTCCATGGTTGACCCAGTCTGGATTGGGGCCCTTTGACTTGTTTGTTCGAGTGCTGTGCTTACTTATCCATCACTATTTCACTTGAGGACTGTGACCTGAAGCCGGTAAAGACAGGTTACCATAACCACGTGTTTGAGACATTTGCTCCTAGCATGAGCCACAGAAACCATAGTAGTCACAGCTCCCATTGCCTCATGAGTCAGGAATTTACTTTGGTTTCTGGGGTACTTCCTGGCTGAGTTGGCTCTACATTCTCTTTGCTCAGGATGACCAGTTGCCCAGGGAAGCTGATCAGAGTGGCCCTGCAAGGTGCTGGAATCTACCCACCCAGCTACTTCACACAGGATTTCACCTCCTCTCTTGCATGTACAGTACAAAATACAAGGGTCTCCCACTGTCTGGATAAGGGGAATCACCTGTTCAGGGGCATGTGGGCATGCCATAGGTTTATACTGACATTCTTTTAGGAGAGAAAGGTAGGAAAGGTAAATGACACTTCCCCTCACCCATCCTGCCTTACTAAATAAAAGAGCCCCAACCTTGGTAGAGATTATGTCTTCAGATAATCCTTTGTAATAAACCTAATTCCTGCCATACATGATAAGCAGCCTGTGAACCTGTCACAGAGTCACAGAGTCAAATGATTTGACATCCCCTCTTCCGTTATCACTCAGGATTAGAATCTCACTCTAAGTATCAATCTCTGATTCTGCCTGTGCTCCCCGCCACATTAGCATCTTTTATAATCATCATAATTATGTGCAGACTGGTCTCTAGGAACAGCCGTGACATCCCAAATGAAGCGCAACAGTTTTTTTTTGTTTTTTTTTTTAAGCAGTTTCTCCTCACTGGGCACAGTGGACATCACTTGGAGCAGAAATTGAGCTGTGTGTATTTAGAAATCAATTGAAAAGATCGCATCCCTGAGCTCTGGATGTGAGTGCCAAATCTGTCTGTTCTTTCTAGGGCAGCACTGCCTGCTCCACTTATTTTCAGATGGATCTCATCAGTTGTGAAAAATGTTTCATGGCAGAGCCCAGTTCAGAAAACAAGTCTTGTTTATCCATAAGCTGACCTTGTTGGGCCCCTGCTGGTCCTGTGACACACATACGCACACACTCAAACATACATGCATGCACCCATGCACATGCATGCACACACACACACACACACACACACACACACTCTGTACCTACTTGCCCAAACAGCTTAGAACAGGTATGTAGTCCAAGGGGACCTAGACCTTAGGCTCCAGAGCTGGGGCCTTCATCTCTGGTTCTCCTTGGCACATTTTGTTTTTCTGAGTCCCCCAAGCAGCTGTCCCAAGAGTCACTAGTGTGTGTAAGATCTAAGGACTTGTGTGTGTGGATCTCAATATGCTGTGTATACATGTGTGTTTTTAATCATTAGAGAGGTAGGATGGCTCAAAGGCATTGACTTGGCCAGCATCACATGGCCGGCATCTGGTTTTGTGAGCCTGAGTTCCCTGGGAAATCGTGGCCATTGTGTCATTATGCAGCCAGGTACATCTATTCTGTAAGAAATGGGATTTTTACCAACTGCATGTTTCAAAGAGCTTGTTTTTCCTAGGCAGGGAGGGCAAGGGAGGGTAGACAGGGCAGAAGGAAGGGAAGGCAGGAAGGAAATGGCCAATAACTTGGTTTTAAAACCACATTTTATCTATTGGATTCTACTAGCTCTAAAACAAAGTTGAACCCAGTGCTATTTTAAAGCCGTACTGAATTCTCACTCTGCAAAACTGATCTGTCATGCTTTTGTGTATTGTTTTGCCATTGATGATGCTGATAGAACATTAGTGACATCAGTCTCCTGCGTGCTCAGCCTGCTGCTGGTAATGTGTGCCTGTACCTACTGCTGCTGGGCCTGGTGGCCTCATGCAGAGGTTGGCTCCTCCTAGAACTGGCCAGCTTTTACATTCCCAGTGGGAAGACTAAGGCTGTAGAGGCCAAATTGCTTACCTCTCATCCACCTCCATGCCCAGCTATCCACCTCCTCCCCTGTTCACTCACACATCACCCCACTTCCCATCCACCCACTCACCCACTCACACACCATCAGCCTCCACTTCCCATCCACCCACTCACCCACCATCCACTCACACACCATCAGCCTCCACTTCCCATCCATCCACTCACCCACTCACACACCTGATCGTACATCCACCTTTTCATTTAGTTGCACACCAGTCCTCCACTCAGCATCCACTGGGGCAGCACCCTGTTAGGGACTTAGTGAGACAGGCACCTTTAGCGCCAGATGTCTATGTAAATGGACCTTCAAATAGCATTTACTTTATTTTCAGCTAACACATTTTTATAAAAGCTGAGAATTCCTGGATGCACTCTTGCCCACCATTTTAACTTTTTCACACATGGGTGTCATGACCTTGAGCTAAGCATGTCCCCAAATATGTCCACCCTCTTTCCTTCTTATTTATGATATACTGAGCATGCTCAGAAATGTACTGCTTAATTGCAGATGCTCACAAATGGGCAGCCCCTATGTGAATATGTTTTGGCTCCCTAAATGACGTTTACATGCTCTCTTTACCTGCTGCAGCTCATAAATCTCATGGCCTCTCTTACATCTTAGCCAGGCATATGTGGCTTTAACTCACTAAGGTGTGAGCTCATTTTGTTCCTCTGGCTACTCCCCACTCTGCACCCGAGCACTTGGATCAAGGATGAGGCATATATATACTTTGCAAATACTGAGAATCACACAACTTCCCAAAGGTAGGTGCTGGGAGGAGTGTGCCCCTATTCAGCCTTGACTTTGAAAGGATCCCTGTCTGCTAAGTCAGGGTGACCAGGTGTGCCAGCACTGCCCCGCCCCTCTGAGCTCAAGCCCTGCCTCTGTGGAGCAGACATGCAGGTCTACAAATTGATGGAGCCCTAAAAGCAGTGTTTGCCCTCATGAGTCTATAAATCTCAGGCTGGAGTACTTGGCAGTGACCCTTTAACATTCTTGAAAACAAAAGGAAAGTGTCCTAACAGCAGAGGATTTACAGCCTGGATTTTACTGGAACCAGGAAGTGAAAAGCCCCGAAGTCCAGGCTAGTTAATTAGTTTTGAACCGCTTCCAGGAATAAGCTTGCATTTTAAGTATCACCATCAATACCACTGCACACCTTCAAGTGCACTGACAGCCTGCAATGTGTTACAGAGCTGAGCCCTGGAAAGTTGCCTTCTCCCAGCTGGTGGCCCTGCCTAGACTCCCTGGGGACCCCTATGTATGTGCACCGTGGGACCAGTCAGGAGGAACCTGCCCAGTATTGATCTTCAGAGCCTTGCCTGGGACATTACAGGATACAACAGGCTTGGTTCAGCCCTTCTGTAGATACAGGAAAAGCTGGAAACTCACCTCTTACCTGACCCTCTCCTCCTGTGTGGGGTGCTAGCCATAATACCTGCCTGGGTGTATGCCTTGAGATAACTGGTTTCACCAACTTTAGGGGACCAAAACCCATACAGTTCCCACACACCAGGCTAAGGATTTTTCTAGAGTATCATACCTTTGGCTTCTTTAGAGAAAACCTGACCTCCCCTACACACACTTCCTGAGCCAGGTCTTCATTCTCCACTGACTCAGTTCCTGGAGTGCCTGGGCTTTTTCAGTGACTCTTCCTTCCCAGGGCTCTGAGCTCTGGGGCTGTGTCTGGCCAGTGAACTCCATTCCAGTAGGGAAAGACTCTTTGTTGGCACAGGCTGAGAGACTAGAGGAGATGGTGAGGCTGTTTCTGCAAACCCCTGAGAGCCTGCCAGCTCCACATCTGGCTTTTTAGCATCAGCCTCATTTGGAGCCTGGGAGGCAGATGGTACTGATGTTGTGGGAGAGGGTGGTAGATCAGTTGCTTGCCCAGGATCCTCTGACAAATAACCACAGTCTGCCTGGCCCACAGACCATGGTGATCATGAAAGCTGGGAGAAATCAGGGAACTTTTGAGGCTTATGACAAGGTGGAAGCTCTGGTTATAATGGGAGCAGGCCAGTCTTCCTTGGTTCTAGGTAACCACTGGCCTGCCAGTGTGTCCCATGCTAGAGTCCCAGGCCGGCTTTCCACGATTTCTTCCCAAGCCCTCCCGATACAGGCTCAGTCTGTTCTTCACTAACTATTGGCTTTGTGGCAATAGCACCTCCTCTTCAGCAGACATTCACTGAACCTCTTGCCACTGTGAGCCCTGCACGACCTGTCCCCTTTCCTATTGGGCTTACATGCAGGCCAGTCAGTCAGCAGTGCCACTTTACACCTGCCCATTCCCTACCCCCCACAACTCAGGCTGCTGGCTCGAAGTGTTTTCTGAATGGTGACGAGGTGTGATTTCTATAGGCCATGGGCTCCATTGTATGTGGCTAATGTCCCACAGTGTAGGGTTGAGACCAGAGCCCCATCTGCAGCTAACTATACACAGTGTCAGAACAGTATCTACAGGATGATGCCAGCCCTTGCCTCAGTTGCTGCTTCCACGAGATGACCTTCTGCTTTCCAGCATGCATAGCCCTCCTCTGGCCAGATCTAGAATTGGCCACAGAGACACAGACCATGTATCAGAAGAATCATCTGGCCGCCTGCTCCACTGCCCAGCCAAAATCAATTTCTGTCTGAGAGGTAATCCGATTTGATTATCTCTGAACTATTACAGAAAGGCAGAGGTGCTGGCCACCCTGACTGGAGATTAAGAGGCCCTGCTGATGGGGATGACATGGAAGATAACAGCTGTGTCTGCCTGGCCCAAGAGGCTGTGGGCCAATCCTTCCCATCTGTGGAATAAGGCAAACAGTTTTCCTAGAATCTCTTCATCAGTTCTACCTAGCAACCATGATTATGAAGCTCTGGCCTCACAGAAGTGGATGTGTGAGGATTCACCGATTTCTGGCCTTTCCTGACAGGCCAAGCTACTTGCTCTAGGGCCACATAGGAGGGAGGCATATAGGGTCCACATGCCAATGCTCTTCCTGGAAAGCTCCCCTCTCAGACACCTGTCTGTGGAAGGCATTTTCACATGACTATTGGGTGGGTGTGGCCCTGAAGGCTACAGGATTTGGAGGACTTCTCTCTATAAGAGAATGTGAATCGTGAATACAGAGCTGGAATGCAAGTCAGTCTTGCTTAGGAAAAGAAGTTAGAACCATATTGCAGGCTTTTAAAAAGCCAGCAAATACTATACACTGTAAAAACAGGAAATAACTTCACGTCTGTGCTTCTTTCCACTTGCTAGAATCTTGGCTTTTTCCATTAGTGTGTGTTAGTTGGATGGAGTGGGGGTCTCATTATGACGTTTCCGTAAATGCACCTAAAGTGCTTTGTCTTCTCTTCACCGTTACTCCACCTGTTCCCTTCCCTGTTCTGTCCGTCCGTGTGTCGTTCCCCCCCCCCCCATATTCCTCTGTCACTGTAGGAGACAGTTCCCGGAGCACCTGTGATGGAGATCTAAGTGACATTACGTAGCCTCCGGGCATACCGGTGAGGGATTTTCTTGATTCAGTCAATTTAGGAAGACCCATTCTCTGGGCTGGGGTCCTGGACTGTGTAGACAGAAAGTGAGCTGAGCACCACCGTTCATCACTCTGTGCTCCTTGACTGTGGATACAGTGTGACGAGCTGTTTCAGGCTCCAGCTGTCATCACTGGATTATGAGCCAAGATAAACTCTTCCTTAAGTTGCTTTGGTTAGAGTATTTTTACTGTAGCAACAGGAAGAATAACTAATGCATTTGCCTTTCTGAGTCCAATTTATTTCACTTAAAATGATGATCTCTAGCTCTGTCTGTTTTCCTGCAAATAACTTAATTTCATTCTTCATGGCTGGATACAATTCCACTGTGTGTGCACACAGCACATTTTCTTTTCTAATCCATTCATCGACCTACTGGCACCTAGGCTGGTCCTGCTATGTGGTTGTTGTGTATCACTGTGGTAAGTGGACATAGATTACTCTCAGAAGTGATGTAGCTGAGCCACACTGTAGGTCTGTTTTCAGTTTCTTGAAGGACCTGGTTTCTGTGGTAGCTCCACTACCTCCATCCCAGCAGTAGTGTGTGAGGTGCTTCTCCTTCCTCACTGAAGTCTGTTGTTTGTTTTGTGATGAGAAGCTCCTCTAATTGGGAGGAGATGGAATCTCAGTGTGGTTGATTTGCATTTTCCTGGTGGCTAAAGAGAAACTTTTTTTTTCCATATACTTTTTTTTAGAGGAATGGTGCTCTGGGGAATCAAACCGAGGCCTTGTGCATGCTCAGATAACGATTGAGTATGGCCATGTCTTCATTTGAAAAGTGTGTTCAGCCTGAGAGAATGGGATTGGGGTAGGGGACAGAGGGATAGCGAAGAAGTAGATATCCTGATAGAGGGAGCCATTGTGGGATTTGAGAGAAACTTGGTGTTAGGGAAACACCCAAGAACCCACAGAATGAGTCCAGCTAGGACTCTAAGCAATAGTGGAGAGGGTGCCTAAACTGGCCTTTCCCTATTATCGTATGAATGACCACCCCAGTTGCCATTATGGAACCTTCATCCAGCAGATGATGGAGGCAGATGCAGAAATCCATAGCTAAAACACCGGGTTGAGCTACTGGTCCTGCTGAAGAGAAAAAGGAAAGATTGCATGAGCAGAGGGATTAGGATCGTGGGGAGACCCATGATGATGGCTGTCCTGTGCTGTTATGAGCTCGCAGACTCTGAAATGACAGCCAACAATCCTTCATGGAATGGATCTGGGCCCCCTGAATGTAGATGATAGTCAAAAGGCATGGGCAGTTTCTGGAGCCTTTTGCACTTGGACCAGAATCTATCCCAGGTCCATGAACTGGCTTCTCAGAGCCCTTGTCTAGTGGGGAAACAGCTTTCTCAGCTTTGATACATGGTTGGGCGGAACTTGGTCCTATCTCAGCTGGATATGACAGACTGAATTGACTCACTTTGGATTCCTTGCCCTCTCTGGGGAGTGAAGGGGGGAGGGGGAGGAGCAGGTTGGGGAGGACTAGGAGAAGGGACAGGACAAGGAGCAGTGGTGGGTGTGGGGGAAAAATTAAATAATAATAATAATAATAATAATAATAATAATAAAAGTGTGTTTAATTAGGTGCTACTTACTGATCAGATCAGTTTTCCTAGTGAAGTTCTGTGTTGAGTGTTAATCCTGTGTTGGCTGATGGTCTGCAGGGCCCCCTTCTGTTGTATGGATCTTTCCATACTGTTGGCTGTCTTCTTTGAAGTGCAGAATTACGTTCATTTAAGGCAGCCCATTTGTCATTGTTGCTGTCATCTTCTGAGCTAGTGGAGTAGAAAGCCCTTCACACATCTGGATTTTCATATGCTGCCTGCTTTCCATTAGTGACTCGGGCTTGCAGGTCTTAATGTCTTTGATACACTTTGAGCTGATTTTTGTACTAATGTCTCCTTAAAAAGAAAGGATACGGGCCTGGAGAGATGGCTCAGCGGTTAAGAGCACTGACTGTTCTTCCCGAGGACCTGAGTTCGATTCCCAGCATCCACATGGCAGCTAATAACTGTCTGTAGTTCCAAGATCTGACCCCCTTACACAGTTATACATGCAGGCAAAACACCAACTCACATAAAATGAAAATAAATAATTTTTTTTAAAAAAAGAAAGGTTATAGAGCAGTGGCACATCCGTTATACCTTCCTGTCTGTTACCCTCTTCCTGTCTATTATGCTCCCTGTACCCACTTGGTGCTCATGACTGTCACATGTGGGAACTGTTCACCTTCACTGGACACTGTTCATGTCCTTGAGTCTTAAGGACAAACTAGGAAGGAAGGGACCTTCATGTTGGTTCTTTTGATCAGTGTGCATCCTCAAGTCTGAGGGAAAGTCTAATAAAGCAGTGAGTGCCCTTTCATGCTGGTACTTTGACCAGTGGTTGCTATGGTAGGCATCTGGAGACTGCAGAGTGGCGGGTAAAACTCTGGTTGAGGACTACCTCTTGTAGCACCTTTTTCCCCATGATGCTCCCCTTCCTCCCTCCCTCCCCTCCCCCTTCCTGTCTTCCTCTCTCTCTCTCTAGTTCTCTCTTCCAGGCTCTCTTTCTCAGGCTCACTCTCCATGTTCACACTCAACTGTTTCCCAGGGCCTCACTGCCTGCTTCACTTCCCATTTATCTCATGTGCCAGCACCTTGACTGTCTGACGACTTCTCAGTTTGCTTCCTGCCAACAGTAGCCTTTCCTGTGGCCCCTGGTGTAGCTTCTAGGGATGTAAAAGCACAACAAGTGCCGTGGAGTGTGGGTCAGACTTATCTCATTCAAGTTCAGTGTCTGCTTCTCCAGCCACCTCAAGGCTTGAATCATGTGGTACCAAAGGGTCTCTCTCTTGAGAAATGCATGCAGGACCAATGATGGCAGGCTTGCCTGGTGACCTTTCCATGATCTGGTAAGGACATACTTGGTCTCTGTGATGGCACAGTCTCAGAGCTTGCAGGGGTATGCTTATGACCCAAGCCTCATTAGCACAAAACTGATGTGGCACAAGCTGCTGGATGGTATGCCATGTGACTTCCATTTATCTTCCTCACGTGATTTTCCCGAAGTTCTAAAAATAGGAATTTAATTAGATATTTAGCAAAATATTACCCAGTATTTATCCCTAGAGTTGGCTTCATTGTTCATTCTGCATAAATGAATACCCCTGCACTTGCAGCAGTGCCCCTGAGCACATAGTAGGGTAGCACTCAGAGCACACAGTGGGGTAGCACCCTGTCAGCTGCCTATGCCTAGGTGGAAACTCTGGGCATGACCTGTGTTCTACAGATGGACTGGGTGGGGATGTGGCAGATAGAGGCTGGTACAAGCTGCAGGTGTCCATTGTGGGGCCCCAGGAAGGAAAGTTCTGGAAGAAAGTAACACTGGAGTTAGGGCACCTGAGAAGATCTGTATGCTCTGGGCATTTAGTCCTTTGAGGGTTTAATGACTTCTTGGAAGTGTCTTAATGGTGTGACTTGCCTGTGTCCATTCACTGGTGATGCAATCTTCAAGTTAAAGGCTGTGGAACACACATGTATGCTGTATTTCTCTCCAGACTCAGGTGAACTCACCAGGTGCCTCAAGGAGATACATGGTAGAAACTCCAGAGCCCTCCCTCAGGATATTAAGAACTATCTGTACCCTCAAGGGCAGTCAGGGCTATGGGCATGGCTCAGCTTCTCTGCAGAGTTTTCTCCCCTGATACTTTCTTAGAGTAGGAGAAAGCCAAGAAAAGGACCTCATACCTTATAGGGTATGCATGCCCCTGAGACCAGCATCACTGGACTCTATGGCACTGTCAATGCCCCCTATTCAGAGTGGATCTTTGCAAGCAGGTGGGCAGACTCAGTTACTGGCACTGGGAAATCGAGTACCTGTCTCGTGGCACCAAGAGGCAGGAGTACTCAGAGCTGCCATAATCCTGCCTTCTACCACTTAGGACTTTCTCTTTCCAAACCCTTCCAGGGTGCGTGCCAACTTGTCCAGGATTGTCCCTTCCATCCAAAGTACTTACTCCCTCAGCACCTTCGCTGGCCTAATACTGATCACCAGTTGCGATGCATGCCCTGCACCTTGGTCCCCTGCTCATTCCTATGCCTGCTTCCCGGGCCTTTCCTTCCACCTTGCGAGTGCTCCTTAGCTAGCTTTCCCACAGTTCCACCCTTGGTCTGCACACTCACAGGACACAGTGACCTCCGGGACACAGTAAGTGGGCAGCAGTACTGACCTCCAGGCCTTTGCCTGGACTCTTGCCCCTATCTGCCTTGGTCCTTCTTTTGGACCCTATGTGCATACCCCCTCACCTCCTCTGCACCCACAAAGCTCCCATGTGTAACATTCCCTTGGAGCTGGGTAGGAGACCAGCCCTCCTTCACTTATGTCTCCCTCCATGGGTGAGAAGTCCATAGATCGAGGAATCGTGATGGTTATATGCACAAGCGGGTACACAGTGGCTGTAGCCGGTTCTCCCAACTACATGCAGAGCGGTCCACAGCAAACTCAAAAAGCCAGTGTGTCATTGTATGGAAATAGTGTTGGAGAGTAGCCTGTGCACACCCAGGCCTGTTCCCCTCACACAGCCTGTGAGCTGCAGCTCCTGGTTCAGCTGAGGAGAGGAGGCGCTAGCACATGTCTAGCCTTCATGAATACCCAGCAAGCCAGCCTGTGAGGGCTGGACTGTCATTCTCAATATACTGTTGCTCACTCGGAGGAGATTTCTGTGATGCTTGGTGCCCTCCTTGCTCTAGCCAGTGAGGGATGTTGTGCTCACTCCCCCACATTTTCAACCAAGACAGGTCATGGCTCCTCGGATACACTAACGTGGAGACTGACCTTTCCAGACCCCGGCCACCCTGTGTGTCTTTCCACCTGGCTTCTCCAACAGCAGAAAATCAATGGGAGAACCCAGAGGTGGACAACTCCAGGAACTGGAGAACTTTTACAAAATATATTGCAAGGAAAATGCCATTTTGCTCGTGAACCTGTGAATTGAGTTCTGTGACAATAATATATACCTTGAAGCGCAGCCTTCAATGTTGGGCCATTTTTGGGAAGGGAGCTTGAAATCCAGCTCTGCCATGACGTCTCTGAAGGGCAGGGGCTCCATCCCTTGCCTGGAATCTTGGTTGACTAAGGAACTGTGCTGGCCGCTGAGTTGTGCTAGCTTTCTGGGTTGTGGTGAGTGCTAGGCCTGGCTTCTTCTTCTTGAGAACATTTTAGATTGTCATTTCCCTGAAGATCTTCCAGACTTCTGTAGTCACCGATCTTATCCTGGGGTTAAAAAGGACCCTTGATGATCAAGGAACAGAAGGCTGAACCTTGGGTACATACAAAAGAGTAAAAGACCCTGTCCTGAGTGTGGATGTCATAGATCGGGTCACACAGAACCCAGGTGCTTCTGTCCTGCTGCTCATTTGCAGGCTGTTTGGACTGGGCTCTCCGTGGGATTACAGTTTCCTCACAGCCCTGTGATATGGGCCGGGGGGGGGGGGGGAAGGGGGGGGTCATGCTGGCTGCAGCTCTGGACTCTGCTGCCTGCTGTGCGGCAGTGGCACATTGAGTTCCCTTGGCCTGTGATAGGGCAATGCTCGCCGGCATCCCGAGTATGTCTAGTAAGCCGAATCTGCTCCATGCTCTCATGTTAGGAGGAGGCTTGTGTACTGCACACACTGAGATCAAAGAGTCTCTCATGACCAGGCTGAGTTCTCCGTCTTTTCCAATGCAGAGCTGCAAGAGCAAGTTAGGTGTGATGGAAGATGGAAGGCACCATTTGAGGGTGGCTGATGGAGTGTGGGTAGATGAGTCTAGAGATAAATGGGTAGAAATGTGGCCAGTACAGAGGGAACATGTGGCCAGCATGGGCTGGTTAAGCCTAGGCCTGCTTAGGCCCAGGCCTATGTTCTCATAGTGCCTCCACTTCCTGCTGCTGAAGACAAGCAGGATATCCATTGCTCTCCTACATTCCTGCTCTACTACTAGAGATGCCCCAAACTACTAGATGACTAGATCAAGTGTGTGCACTGCCTGAGGCTCCCCAGAATAGATATTCATAGTGATATATACTATATTAAATATCTAGAATATCAGAGGACACTTTGTTATTGTTTTGTTTTGTTTGTTGTTTTTTTGAGACCAGATTTTCTTTGTAACAGTTCTGGTGTCTTAGAACTTGCTTTGTAGACCAGGCTGGCCTTGAACTCACAGATTCTCCTGTCTTTGCTTCCCAAGTGCTAAAACTAATAGCTTATGCTACCAATGTCTGGCTGTTAGGCCTTGAATTTACAGAGATTCAGACAGATCTCTGTCTCCTGAGTGATGGGATTAAAGGCATAAGTCACCACTCCCTGACCTTTTTGGCTTGGCTGTGGGTAATTCTGTCCTCTGATATTCCAGACTAATTTTATTAAATATACAGTATATCACCACAGATACCTCTGTCCCTATGTATAGTGTGTAGAGTCAGGGCTGGCTTGCCTGGAGCTTTTAGGTAGCTAGTAGACCTGCACTTGTCCTCTGTGCCTCACAGTCAGCTTGCCTGGAGCTGAGAGCTGCTGCCTGTGGGCCTGGAATCAGACTGGGGGGTGACAGCTGCTCTGAGAAAGACCCAGGATGTCAGGCTCACAGCTACAGTGTTGTAGCCCAGTCTGTCCACCCTGCATCTGCCTCCTGGTGATAGCTCTGAGATTAGGAGCTGGCAGAGACCTCACAGAGGCCCTCTCTACAGGCGCTCCCTCTAGGGATCCTGGTGTGAGAGCAGTGAGCCTGCTGCATTGTAGATAAGAGTGGAGGAGGTGTGGGCTCCTTCCCTGTGATCGCATCCTGCCTTAAGCTCCACCACCTTCCCCAGTGATGCCTCAGGGCCACATGGCCCCACATCCTGTCCCTAGGTGCCATAAAAGCAAGAAGTCTGCTTGGGATGAAACAGACTCTAATTGCAGTGCTTGGATGTGAGCATTCTCTGTATGTTGATCAGAAGCCTCTCAGCATGCTGGGAGCTGAAAGGGAAGCCAGCCCTTGTTTCCACCACCAAATGCTATTTTTCTCTTTAGAATTCCTCTTAGGAGGGAAAAATCATTGTAAGGTCAGTCTGTGTCCTGCTGCTGTTGTGGGTTCTTCAGAGGATGGCTCTGTTGAGGCATCTTCTTTCTACCCTGAGTGGGATGTCAGCCCAGGAGATGGTCAGCCAGTTAGCTAACATTCAGTTCCAGCCGGCTGTCACCTTCCTATTTTTTATCCTGATCTGGACTCACATCTGATAACATTCTCATACTAGTAAGTGGATTGCCAAAGAAGTCAACATCAAAGCTGGAGATTGAGCCCATGGGATGGGCTGAGACTGAGGCAAGAAAGGACTTCAGGACCAGAGTCCACTATGAATGGGCCCTGTGGGTCAAATAGGAGTACCGTGGGGCCCTCCAGCTCCTCTTGCAGGCGTGGACCCAGCTAGGACCTGAGACACCCAAGGCGGCACAAGTCTGCACTGCAGTGTATGGTGGTCTTTCCTTGGGCACTAAGGTTACCCTACTCTGAGTTGTTGATTTTGTTGAGAGGCAGAGATCTGTAGTTGGATGAATTTTTGACCACCAACAAAGTATCTACCACAGAGGAAGTATGTGGGCCTAGCACGGTCTGCCCATGGTCCCTTCTCTGTCCCTGTCTGTCAGATTATATTCTGTATGCTTTTGGTTTACTTGGCTGATAGCCAGTGAGTATCCCTATAGAGTAAGAGACAGAACCTCTGTAGCTCTCCCTGTGCCTAAGTGACAGGGGCTTATTGAGTGTGGCCTCCTTCTCTTTGGCCAGCACCTGGCCTGAGATGGCATTTTGGCCCTCCCAGCCAGATTTAGAGAATCAGTCATAGTTCCTATTCCACTGAGCTGAGGCCATGCAGAAAGGCCCAGATAGCTTTGACCAAGGCTTTGACCAGATAGATAGTGGTACACACACCCAGAAGGGCCCTGTGGTCAAGCTCAGGAAACCCTGTGGCTGCCAGGATGCTGAGAAGTGAGATGGCTGCCTTCCTTCAGGACATGTGACTCAAGCCCCTCCACCTGTGCAGTGGAGAGTTTGCCTGGCCCTGCTGGTAAGGAGAAACTGCCAGGAGGAGATGCTTGGCCTGCCTTTGAAAATGAAAACCATGGTTTGAATACTCTCCTGCTGCAAAAATACAACCTTTACAAAACAGCATTTTAAAAATGGGAGCCGCAGGAGAGCTCTTCCCACCCCAAGAGGGACCATTTCCTCTTGCACTGGCCCTGGTGGCATAAAAAGGGCCACGAGTGTCCATGTAGCCCCTCATCACCTCACTTGCTGTCACGCTCTAGGGTGTCTTCAAGCCTCTTGAGAACATATTTTTAAACTGCTAAGTAAACACCCCATTGTATGCCTGTGCCAGGGCTTTTGTACACTAACAGGGGTAGTCTTTTTCTTTTAACATTTTATTACTAAAGAAATTTAAATATGGAAAGATGGAAGGCACGGTTGAATGAGTACCACTTTGATTTGGCAAGCAGACAGATTTATTCAGCTACTTGATTGCTAGTCGGGGGTTGAGCATAGGGTGAGCCAGCTAAAAGTGAGCTGTGAAGACCAGCACCTTCACCACTCCTCAGTGCCAACAGGACTGGGCTTAGAATCCCTTAGGAGACTGAAGAGGTACACACCTCAATGCCACTGTGAGGGGCGATCCACCCTGGATGTGGGTGGCAGCATCCCATGGACTCATAGGGAAAAAGAAATATAGCCAGTACAGCCCACTGCCTGCTTCTTGACTACCAGAGCGAGGGCTGCCTTGCTCTGCTCTACCCTCCCTCCACAGTGGACCATGCCCTCTGAAGCTCTGAGGCAAACAAACCCTAGATAGAGTTGTTTCAGTTGTTCAGGACAACAAGAGACGTGAGGTGATCTGTATGCGTGCATGCACACAGGCTTGGGACCCGGACTATACCAGCAGAGTTCACCAGGTTCTCATGCTTGGGCAATAGGCACTTCACCCACAGAGCCATCACCCTAGCTCCAGATCTGTTTCTCACAACTGTTCTCGCCAGCAGAGTGGACTCACATATGTGGGTTTGTGCCAGGCTTGTGGGTGTTGTGGGTGGCCAGTAATGTCTCCAGGCTGTTATCTCAGTCTATGGCCAAGAACAATACCTCTTCACTTTTTCTGTAAACCTTCTCTTCCTATCTTTTACCTGTTTACTTCAGAGTGTTTGTGTCCCATCCCCCAGCCCCCCCCCCCCGACATGTGCCTAACACAAGATGTTTTATGTTGACTGTGGGCAGAGCCCCTGCAATTCAGTGAGGATGGGTGCAAATGTCCTGACCCCCTGCCTTCTGCTTGAGGTCTGTGGCTTTGAGTAGAGCCATGACCTGTAACTTCCCAAGCCCAAGGTTTGCAAAGACTTCAGAAGCTGGAACAGGGATGAAGATGAGGGTTAGCTGTGAACCGGAGACAGTTGTCTGGGGGACAGATTGCCTGAGGAAGGCAGAGAGTTCAGGTCCCAGAGCCAGGTGCAGGCAGGCCTCTGGCCTGACTGGTGTCCCATCTTGTCTTGGATACCAGATTCTATTTCCTGCCGTGTCTGTAAAGGGTTAGCCAGAGCTGTAGTAATGGGTTAGGGTTAGGACATGAGGACATGGAGGGGTCAACACCTTAACAAAACCTGTACATTATGCTTCATGTGTGTCTTATTTCTTTCCAACTCTGCCCTAAGGAAGGACCATGGTTGATGGTCATCAAGGGTCATAGTGAAGGCATCAGGCAACAAGGGAACTGCAGGTAGCTGGGGGCATTTCCTCTGTGTGGCTGGTTCAGGGTGCTTGGAAGGATCCTTTCTTCTCACTTGGATATCAGGATGGCCCTCAAAAGGACAGTGTGTGGCTCTGATTGTCCCCTGCTGCCTCCTAATGAAGTCAGGCTGCACCATCCTGTTCCAGGTGTGCCTTCCACACACTTCTCTCCCCTCACTATTTCCAACCATCTTCCACCCCCCCATGCCTCAGTTTCCTCATCTTAAAAGACTGACAAGTTGGGAGAAAGAAATCAAGAATCCATCTTCCAGGAGATCCTGTGCTCTGTCCTGGATGTCAGTGGCCCTGGTGGTACCTGGCCTTCTTTTTAAGCAGAGGGCAGGTAGGCTTCTTGCAACACCTCCAGCACTCGGGGTTTCTGGTCAAGACACAGAGCTGAGCTGAGCAGGATGGGAGATGGGTTGAACCAATTAACCCCACTGCCCGCCTCGCATGTCAGGGCGGAGCCTCTTCCTTCATCTTTCTCAGTTAGGGAAGAAAGCAATGAGAAGAGACAGGCAGGCCCTTTTAGCCCTGTCCTGATTAATTTATTCATCTTTGCATGTTGGCAATTTGTAAACCTCAGGCTTGAGTAGCTTTAAGCAGACCTGTGTATTCTCTGCAGTGCAGGAGCTGCTGATGAGGTTGGCCTCCACACCCCATGCTCTTTCTGTGCACAGGGCCTCAGGGGTTCCAGGAGGCAGCGTGACTCAGGGCAGAGCCACTTAGATTCATTCATTCACATATTTATGTTTGTTTTCCCAGATTGGTTTTCTATATATGGTCCAGGCTAGCCTTGAACTTGGATTCCTTCAATGTCCAGTCTTCAGGTGCTAGAACTACAAACCTGCACTGGCGTGTCTGGTGCTACTTAAGAACTGTAAAGGAAGAAGGGGCAAGAAAAGGTGTGCAGTGGCTGTTCTTGGCTGTCATCTTGATTATGTTTGGAATGAACTAAACTCAAGCAGCTGCCTATACCTGGGATTGGTTTTACCTTTATTAAATTATCCGAAGATTAAAAGACTCACTTTTAATCTGGGTCTTTTGACATTAGAAGATAAATCTTTAATCCAGATCTTTTGAGGGAGAGAGATCCATCTTTAATTGGGACCCTAACTTCCTTGTACTAGCAGCGTATATTAAGGACACGGAAAAAGGAAGCTTCTTACTCTCTGCTTACTCTTGCTGGCATTATAGCCTCCTAAATCCCTTATACATATGATATATATGAATGTATGTACATATGTATAGAATATTATATAGAAATAGATAGCATGTATATATGCATATATATATTTCCTCTGTAGAGCCCTTATTAATACAGAGTGCAGCCAGCTTTCCGTCTGTGCAGACACTGGGTCTTAACCTTCTGTGCATATGAAAGCGGAAGTGGAGTGACCAGAAGGAAAGGGACCAAAAGAGGGAGCAAGAGAAGGGACTGTGGGAGCAGCGGAGGAGAGTGAGGGTGAGGTATGGGGGTGAGCTAGAACGTGAAAATGCAGCACTGAAACCCATTTTACTTGCTAACTAAAAAATTAATGTAGTGAAGTTTAACAAAGCCTTTTATTTAGTTCTGCAAAGCCAACATGCTGTCATTTTAACCTGCACTCCATATGAAATTGTTTAAAGGAAATTTTGTCTTCTTTTGTCTGTACCCACCATCCAAATTGTAATTAGGTTCTGACAGCAGTATATATCGGCTGGTTACTCCATTTCAAATATCCCGTGGACATAACCAGCCAGGAACACTGCTCAGTTATACCCATTGGCATCTGCTAACCATCATCTCTACTCATTTGACTCTGTCACTGCAGGGCTGGCCCAAGGGTTGGGTACAGTCCTCTCTTTACCTGGGAAATCCCAGTGAATGAATGACTTAGCCTTCTTACCCTGTTTGCTAGAGGACAGTGTGATATCCCACAACACACAGGCTTTCTCCCTGTCCCTATAACAGAGAGCCTCTGTAGCCATGCAGGAAAACTGTCAGAGGACCCAAACAAGAAGGGTCCAGTGTGGATGAGACCTAGGCCACTCTAACAGTCAGGCTACCCCATGACTCAGACTAGACCTTCCACTTAGCACTTGCTAATGCACGTAATTTTGAAAAGGTTAAAAAGTACAGACAGGTGTTTTGGTTTTGTTTTGTTTTTTTTTTTTTAAGAGCCCACCTTATTCCCTATCGCCACCAATCACATCCGATCCCAGTCACACATGCCTGTGAATCCATGTGACCACACAGGTATCATGCAGGCGTACTCGTAGGACACTCCCCATCTACAGACAAAGCAGTATCCAGAGAATGGAGTTCACATAGCACCCGGTTCATCATGCCACTAGCAGCTAGTTACTCTTTGGCCAGTGTGGCCATTGTTCCAGCACTTTGCTCTTAGAGGGTCTTCGTGTCTGTAGAGGTCCTGGGCTTCTGTTTATCCTTCATGTTTGGAGCTTTCACTGGAGGGTGCAGTGCTGGATCCTACGTCCTAACCCTGCCTGTTCACTGGCTCAGTCCTTGGCCTTCTGCACTTGACCACAATCCTGAAAGTAGAGGCTAGATCTACCCTGCATATTCTGTACCGTGTGTCCCAGTCATGTGCCGACACTTGTCACCAGCATATTTCTGCGGGGTGCGAGGCAGAGCCACATTGATGGTACCTTTCAGGGTTGGGCACATTTTGCCTTTTATATGAGAAACCTTGTGTCTTGGAGCTTAGTGCCCATGTCCCCAGTGCTGGCAGGCAGTGGCCCTCTTCAGCCAGCCCAGGTATATCATCCACAGAGAAGAGTCATATGAATTACCACCGGGCCAAGGTAGGCCTTATACAAAAATGCTTTATAGAGCACTGCTCCTGTGTGATCTGAGTGTACCTGCCCTGAAGATCTGCTGGGCTTTCCTAGGACAGAGGAAGGAGTGAAGAGGAGTGGGAGAGCTTTGTTTTATCCACTTAGCAGTTCAAGCCCCCGTCAGCCCTTTAGAAACATTTTAAATTAAATATAGTTAGTTTTTGCACCCGGGTTGGAATTTGAAGAGCAGGTTTTACAGAGTTGAAGGACACCACCACCTTCAGCCTCTCTGTGACCTCAGGAGCACCAGGTGTGGTACAGGCATGCAGGGTAACCATCTCTTAAGATGGCCAACACGGCAGGTGAGCAGGCACAGTGGCTACCTGGAGTTATAGATTCCTAACCACAGCAGGGTCACAGAACCTGCCGCATCCCTGCTGCATCCAGTACTCCAGCAGGAAAGCAAGGTGCTGCTGTCCTCCACCTTTGAACATCTGCCAAACATGTCCTGATTGTTTTTTTTTTAAAATCTGTCTGCCAGTTAGGGAGGTGACTAAGCTGATATGGTGCTGGTGAGGACCCAAATTCGATCCCCCCGACAACCTACGTAAAAAAGCTAAGTACAATGGTCTATGCTTGTAACCCCAGCATTGGGAAGGCAGACACAGGCACATCCCTAAGGCTTGCTGGCTGGCCAGCCTACCCTGATCCCAGGGTTGCCCCGACCAGCAGGGTTTTCAGCGTGGACCTAGACCTGGGAAGAAATCAAATGGAAGGCAGGAACACGAAAGAAAGGAAGGACAAGACAAATCTCTCTGTTTAAGTCTTCCAAAGCTTTAATGTAACAAGCAATATTTATATAGAATCTCTGCCACCCAACACAGGGTGAGCTCTAAGTTTCACGAGGTGGCCACCTCCTAAGGAGCAACACCAAAGATTGTCATCTGGCCTCTGCATACATGTGCCTATACATGTTAGCTATCTGTCTGTCTATCTATCTATCTATCTATCTATCTATCTATCTATCTATCTATCTATCTAATATATATATCATCTTATCTATGTGTGCACATACATGTTATGTTTATCTTCTATCTGTCTGTCTGTCTGCTAACTGGCTCATCCTTTCCATAGAGAGGGAACTTTCAAGGCTGGTTATGCTGCACCACTCCTGCTATCTCTGGAGCGCTGGTCACCTCACTAGTGACAATTACACTATTAACCAGATGCTGCCACTGAAACGTTTACTCCAAACATTCTGGGACACTGTGCACACCCTTGGCAATAAACAGGGTAGGTCCCAACACTGTCTCCATTTTACAGATGAGAAACAGAGACAAAAGAGTTACGACATTTGCCCAGGGTTCCGCACAACAGAGGCAGGAGTAAGATTTGGCCCTGGCTGCTCAGCACTTGTAAGCACTGACTCCCTACAGTGTTGATCCCTGCACTCAGTGTCCACCAAGGGCCATGCACCAAATATGATGGACCAAGGAATACATGGCAGGGCTGATGTTGCTGAGAAGGCAGATCTTGACAGCATCAGAGACATGATTGTGAAGTGTGGTGGGCAGAGCCAGAGCCTGAACAAAAGTCCATCAACATCTGTCCCCAGTGCCACTGCTTCAGCTCTCAGAGCCTTAGCCGTGGATCTTAAAAGGGATCAAGAATGTAAGCAGGTCACCACATTGTAGAAGGATCCATGTGTAAGAGTGATTCCCCTGTGCATATGACACTGTAAAACACTGATTCTCTGAATAGATAAACTCTTTGTCAAGGAGCAGACAGGACCAGTTTCTCTCCTTAACATTCGGAACCTCATCTCTTGGAACTTCTCCAGGGGCAAGACATGGCAGTGAGAGTGTTGAAGAGGGTACCCTGCAGCACTGCATACAGAACAGCTGAAGCAGCCCAGCATCTTCCAAAGCATCTATGTGAGGGGAAGCACTGTTCACTTGCTGTCAGGGTACTGTCAGGCTGATAGGTGGAGCAGAAACTGTCTGGATTCATTGTTTTATGAGGGGCCCATAGTGTCCAGGATGTGGCCCAGTTATCCTCTTGGCCAAGGCCACTGCTGGGGCTCTGAGTCCATCCATCTGGGATGCCTATCATGGGCATTTGTATGCATCTAGAGTTCTTCAAGTGACCACAGCCCACAACATGTGCTCAGGGTTGAGAGGCGCTGACCCACAGGGCATGTAGTAGGTTTTGTCACTTTAGGTTCTCACTGACCACAGACCCCACAGGAATCCTTTTTTGTTAAATGAAAGACTAGGCTATCTGAGAAACCTGGGTGTGTTACACTTCACCGTACTCTGTCCTTAAATTGCTTCGATGGCAGTGTCAGAAGAAGAAATCTCTGCCTGTTTTCACAGCCGCCAGTGTGGTCATAGCACTGGTTTGGTTCTGGGGTTAAGACAGAAGAGTCAAGTGCCACCTGCAGAGTTCTAGCTCTGAGGAGGGAAATACACTGTCACCATAGTTGTGCAATACAGAGCTGTCCCCTGCCAGCCACTGCCCCTGTAGCATGCCGGTGATGGCTTTGTGCGTTTCTGCCTGCGTACCATGTTGATGACGGACAACAGCCTTGCCTCTAGTAAATGCACCGGGTTTCCCAGATAGGAGACGCCGCTGCCTGCTGCAACAGGATGACAAGCCTTTTTAAAAAAGAAATCTGTATTTAAGGCCATGTTTGTCTGTGTTCTTTGCCTGCCTTAAAGGTCATCCGGATAGATTTTTCCTTCTTTAGCATTGCAGGCCGTGAAGAGGCAGGCATTTCCATTCTCCCTCCATTCAGTGAACTTGGGGGACTAAATTAGATTCTGAAATTGAGTGTGCAGTGGAGTCCGTAAGTTACCGTAATGGGAGGGTATTGCTTCTCACCTTGCAAGTAGCGAGGTCATGATAATATGAAGCGAAGTGGATTAAAAATAAAACCAAAGGTATTTATTTATGACCTGCTCAGAATTGGATTGGCATCCGTGTAAGTTGCATCTAATGGTAGAAGACAGTAGATTGATGTTGATGTGTCCCTGAGGATATGCTGCCAGGGAGACCTGCTCCATGAATTCAATTTAAAGGCCCACAGAAAGTATCCAAAATGCAAAGGAAATAGGGGTTGGGGAGCAGGAGTAAATGGCCATTAGAGAATGTCCTGGCACACAGCTCTCGTGATTGGAGTGTACATCCCTGGGTCTGCTGGAGGTTTCCTCCAACCTGGGTTTGGGGATGATGAGGGAATTCTGCTCTAATCATCCAGACTCAAGTTTGGGCTGCTGGCCTCTCTTGGTTCTACCCATACCAACAGTGCTGTCTTGGTCCATGTTAATGGTCCACTTGGGCCCCTCCCTGATATCTAAGTAGGGTTCTGGAAGCCTGATGAGCCAGAGCTCAGCAGCTGCCATAGAGTGGGAGCCAGACCCTGCTAGGCTGGGCTCTTTAGAAGCCAGCTTCTCTCTGTTTCTGGCCAGCTATCTAGAGCTGGGGTGGGATGGCTTCAGGGCCCAAGTCCTGTAGAGCTATTGTCTGCAGAACCATTGGAAAGGAGTGTGCTGTTCCCTGGAGGTGCTGGCCCACCTCACACTCATCCATCTTTAGAGACTCCTCTCTGGGAAGTTGCTATAACCACACAGACCTCTAAGACCCATGCCAGTTTATTCCACCAAGTATTACAGTTTCTCTCCCAAGGCCTACCCTGCCCTCTGAGAAGTCCCCAGAGACTCTATATTTGAACCATCATGTGATAGGAGAGGCCATGGCTGTGATGCCATGCTGTATGGGGGTCACCTGCATCTTCTCATGGTACCCCCAAGACTCTGAGGCTTTTCTCTCTCATCACTAGCCCCAGCTGTCTCCACGCTGTCTGTCCTCGTTTCAGGTCTTAGCCTTCAGGTATCCCGAGCCTCTGGCGGTGCCTCCATATCTCACTCTAAGACATGGCCAGTGCAGACCTGGATGCAGGGGAAGCACTGGAGCTACAGCATGGGAATTGTAAAACAGAGCTTTTCATCCCTAGTGCCCACAGAACTGAGTAACAGCGGCAGGAACTGTCCAGTGCATACTCAGTCTGGGCTCAGTGTATGTCCACTGTGTGCAGTGTGTGTCCAGTGTGTGCAGTGTCTTCATGTGTGCCTGCCTGGTGCTGGGCATGTCTCTGTGGTCTACAAGTCATCCCAATGGCAGCCCGGCCAGTCATGCTGCTCTGTTTATAAGGAGATCCCTGGGCTTCTAGGGTGGTAAGAATGATTGTTCCTGGTTGGGTGTGTCTTGTTGTCCAGCGCCCAGTGTCAGAACTTGTTACCTTTGATCTTGAAAAGAATAGAGGAGGGGGGCAGGTAGCTCTGTTGGGAGGCTTCTATGCTGGGTCTACCTTATGAGTCTACCTATACCTACCATATAGACATATGCTGAGACCTGAGGCAGTTGCCTGGCACAGGAGGAAGTATATGGAAAGTTGATGTGTCTGTCACTCTTTGATCTCAGAGAAGCTCTGGCCTCTCAGAATTCAGCCTGGTTCATGGAGCCTTCCTGGCTATGAGGACCACTGATGCTGTGTCCCTGGAGTACTCAAGGATTTAGAAAGTAAAGTGCTGAGAAGATCCACTGTGTGACTTCTCAGATGCTGAGATGGGTGGCCAGAGTCTGGCTGGGTGGGGTCAAAGGATAAGTGAATAGGGGAGACCACAGTAGCTGATTGGCTCTCTGTCTTCCCTGCTGTTGGAACCTGGCCTGCACCCTGGACCCTCCCTAACTGTCTGTTTCTCCTCCAGGAGCTGCTGCTCTTCCTCCAGAACCTGCCCACCGCCCACTGGGATGACCAGGACGTCAGCCTGCTGCTGGCCGAGGCCTATCGTCTCAAGTTTGCCTTTGCAGATGCCCCCAATCACTACAAGAAGTGAGCCTGGGGCCCATGGCAGTGGCCTCACCTTGGGGGTAGCATCCTTCCCTGCCTGGATGGATGCTGGCCTCTAGATTGGTTCTTTCCTGGTGTGGCCTAGCAGAACGGGCCTCAGCATGGTCCAGAGCTGGCAGGATAGTCAGCCTCAGTGTGATGAGATACCAAAGAGAGTCCGGGAGAGAACCCTAGCTTCGGAAGCTCAGTGTGGCCAGGAACGTTCCTCACCCTGGCCCTTCCTTGCCAAATGCCCACCCTCGGGCCCCACCCCAGACAGCCAAGAGGAAGTTTCCCTTACAGAGGCCTGCCGTATGGGTGCCAGACAGAGGTGCTCAGCCATCTCAGGCCTGCTCTGAAATGCACAAATTTCTTCTGTTGAGTGAAAAAATGAAGTCCAGACGAAATGCTGAGCACGACTGGGCCTAAGCTAGGGCTTCTGCACACAAAGCCTCTAATGGCTGCCCTGTTTAGACCTGATTTAAACGTGGCCTAGACCAGGAGTTTGATCTTGGAAGGCTGTGAGACAAGAGGAGGCCAGGACAGGCTGAGCTCTCTCAGAGTCTCCTTACTTTCTGTCTTTAATTACCCCAGTACCCATCCTTGGGGGGGTGGGGGGGTGGTCAAAGAGCCCCTCAGGGAGGCAGGCCAAGTATCAGTTAGGGTTTCCGAGACTGTCTCACAGGCCCATGACAGTGCAGAGGTGCAGTTCCAGCCTTGTGCAGGGAGGCTCTTCCTACCATCACTTGGATAGGAATAGCCAGGAGCTGCTGGGATCTGATCCCTTTATAGCCTGCTGCCCTTTCCAGATCCACTGGTTTGGAGCTCTTGCCCTGGTTGTTCTATGGCTTTCAGACTGATTCCCACATGTGCTCCATGGTATGCCCCGGGCTGCCTGGCCTCTGTGATGTAGGATCCCCAAGGACTACCAGACTACCTGTAGGACGAGAGCTCTGGACTCGTACAGCAGACTCCCATCCACAGTTAGCCACTGTGGACCACTCTCTGGCCTGCCCCTCCTTCAGGAGCAGCGCACCACTGCCCAGGCATTAGGACACTGCCCAGAGGCTACAGGGGAAGACACAGAGAAGATGTGTGTCTGCTTCTGTACAGGTCATCCTAGGTCAGATAGGGATGGACATCATCAGAGTGCTGTGCAGGCAGGCCATGTCCTGGACCAGTAGGGGACATCTCCCTCAGAACTGTGCCAGTTATGAGGAAAGCTGCCTCTGCAGCTCTGTGAGGAAGCACCATCCTCCTTGACCCTTTCATGGTGCAGATCACCCCTCAGACAAAAGGGTAGGGCCATAACGATCCGCCCCATGGTGGTTTATTTTTTATGAGATGACAAGGACCCACGAGGTTAACTTAAGCCCTGAATGTATTTTCATGTGTGCAAATGCTTGACTGGGTGTAAGGGGCGCTGGCAACGGCTGTGCATCTGAGCCCATGAGCTGAGCCAGGCAGGATGTGTGCTTTGAATGTGATGTGTTTGGAACACAAAATAAAAATGCTTCATATGGCCTGTGGTCTTCACAGTTTTTATACCATCTGTGTGAGGAGCTAGTTTGTCTGTGCCATGGCCTAGGTGTGGAGGTCAGCTTGTGGGACTCTGTTGTCTTCTTCTATCATGTGGGTATCAGGGTTCAAACTCAAGATGGTAGGCTTGGCGGCAAGCCCCTTTCCCCATGGAGCCACCTTGCTGGTCCTGTCCCCTTGACTTGCTCTCCAAGGATCAGGTCCCACACTGAGCCTTGTGCTCTAGGCCCTGCCTTGATCACCACAGTACCGTGACCTTGCTGACATACTTGGGACCTCAGAAGAAGAAGGAGTACTTGTCCAGGTGGCATGGGAAGCCACATGCCTGGGGTTGGAGTGGGATACAGACCTGGCTCTGAGCCTCTGAAGCCAGAACTCGGCACTCCCAGGACCCGGGAGCCAGCAGAGTAAGTTTTAGGGTCCAGCACAGATTCTCTGCCAGGCTCTGGAAAAGAGACAACTGTCCAAATTTTCTTTGTAAAAGCCTATATTGAGTTGGCCCCAGATTCTGGGTCCCTCGTTCATGCTCCTAGGGACTCAGGACATGTCACCCTACCTTCAGTCTCTGTGTAAGACTCCAGGCCCTGGACAAACATCTGCCACATACTGACATTTACCATGATGAATGATGCTCAAGCCCTAGTTTCCTGCCTAGAACTAGTACCTGAGTCCCAATGTTTCTAGATAAAACACCACCACCCTAAGTGGTACCCAGGAGCACCTAGTCCACAGAAAAGAGCCTGTCTATTTATATCTGCTGCTATTGAATGCCTAAAGTGACCCAGGGCAGTCAGACCTCTGGCAAGGGCAGCTGTGTTGAGTGGGGGTTTGTCCTGGGATGGCTTGATCATGTGGGAACCCTCATGCAAACCTTACATGGCAGCATGGAGATAGGTCCTGTATCAGTTGCACCCACACAGCCTCCAGGTATGTGTCACTTTGGTAGGTGACACCCAGGCAATCCCAGAAGTCTGTTTGCCCTATCCAGGATGTTTGAAGGGACAGAAACCTGAATGCAGGCCTCTCCTAGACCCTTCCTACCCTTTCCTCTCTGCACTGGCTCACTCAGCTCCCATTCCAGCCATGCCTCCCTCTAGTGAGGCACTTAGATCATGAGGACTGTGTCACACAGGTCTGTCTGCACCCACATTACTTGGAGGCCTTATAGACCTACTGTGCAGCTCCTGGCATGGGGGATCTTTACCAGGGATGGCTTCAGAGGCACACAGAAGAATGAGCATTTAAGTCCATTTCATTGACAGGTTGAGACTGATTAATGTCTCTCATCAAAGGAAAGCATGGGACCAGATTCTTTTACTACTGGATTCTACTGAGGATTTCAAGAACCAACACTAGTCTTCCTCTCATTCCTTCAAAAAACCCAGAGAGGAGAGAAAATCTCCAAACTCCATTTACAAGGCCAGCATTCAGTCTCCTCGGTACCAAAACCAGACAAGGACATCATAAGACAACTAAATTGTAGGCCAAGGTTCTTGAACAAAAGTCAAAAAAGAAGGAAGGTCCTCAGGAGAATCTTAACAAGCTGAATTAATGGCACATAGAAATACAGTCCCTGAGGACTAAGTAGGATTTGTTTTCTGCATGCAAAGATGCAATAATCATGGTACGCCCAATTAACAGAATAAAACCATGTGGACATGTCTTATATACAGGAAGAGCAGTTGACAAGGTTCAATATTCTTTCATAATTAAAAAATATCCAACCTGGGCATGGTGGTACACATCTTTAATCCAAGAAGTCGGGAGGTAGAGGCAGGTGAATCTCTTGAGTCTACAGCCTGGTTTACAGAGCAAGTTCTAGGATAGCCAGGGCCTCATAGAGAAACACCCTGTCTTGAAAAAACAAAACTATTCAAAGTGGGTATAGAGGAATTGCTGAAGAATAATTGTTTACACTGTAAAGATGTGTCTCTGCCTAAGGTAGCTTCTTATTGGTTTAACAAAGAGCCCATAGGCTAATAGCTAGGCAGTAGAGGTTAGGCAGGACTTCCAGGCAGAGAGAGAGAGGAACTCAGAGAGTTAGAATCTCAGTGCACAGGAGATGCCAATGAGACGTGGAACAAATTGTACATATGGCACAAAGGAGAGGTAACCAAGCTGTATAGCAGAACGTAGATTGATAGAAACAAGTTAGAGTTAGAAAACCTAGATGGACAAGCCTAAGCTAAAGGCCAAGCTTTTATATTTAATATGTCTCTGTGTCTCTATAAGCTGGCAGCTGACATAAAAGCTTACTACAAGGAATTATGTGCAGTGTAGAGAAATAAGCTTTGCATAGGGAAGGTTCCGTGTGAGAAGTCTATACCCAACACCTTATTCCACAGTGGAAAGCTGAAGCCCTTTCTTTTAAGGCCTGGAATATGACAAGGAAGGCTATCTGCTCTCGCCACTTATACTCAGTACGACACTGGAGGTACTCAGCCTAATACAGGAAGTCCTTCCTGGACAAGGTGATATGGAAGAGAATTTTAAAGAGAGAGAGAGAGAAGAAGTAAGGAACCCATCCCCGTTTGCTGTTGGCATGGCAGATTCTACCAAAAGAGAGAAATTAGAACTGGTTAGCGAAGCCACAGCACATCGGTTGTGAGACCAGCCAGCTCTGAGGAAGAAAACAGGAGAGCCATCCCATTTGCAATGGTTACAATAAAGAAAAATATGGCATAAAATAGTTATACACTTAACCAAGAAGGTAAGAAATCTGTATCCTAAAGGCTAACACATTGATGGAAGAAATTGACTACATGGGTACACCCAAAGTTACCTTGTGTCTGTGGACTGAAAGGCCAAGCTTATTAACATCTTCATTCACTGACTTCAGTAAAACCCTTCCACAGCTCCACTCTCACATCCCAAAGAAAGAAAACACCTCTAAAATTCATTTGAAATGTAAAACTCACCTGCCCAGTGAGCCAAAAGCAAAGCTGGAGGCATCATACTGTGTGATGTCAACTATACTGCAAAGACATAGGCCTTAATACAGCATGTGTATTAGAGTTAGCTAGAGGGACAGAACTGATAGAATGAATATGAATATATATACATATGTGTGTATATATATGCATATATATATATATATAGAGAGAGAGAGAGGAGGAGGAGAAGGAGGAAGGGACATTTATTACAGTGGCTTCCGGGCTGTGGTCCAGCTAACTCAACAGTGGCTGTCTACGTATGAACAAAAATTCCAAGAATCCAGTCATTTTTCAGTCCACAAGACTAGATGTCTCAGCTGGTCTTCAGTGTGTGGGGGAATCCTAAAGAAGTAGATTCTAATGCCAGTGAAAGAATGGACTTGTCAGCAAGAGCAAGCAGACAAGCAGAGCAAGCCTTCTTCATGTCCTTTATATAGGCTGCTAACAGAAGGTGTGGCCTAGATTTAAGATGGATCTTCCACCTTAAGAGATCTGGATTAAAGGTGGGTCTTCCTACTTCAAATGATTTAATTAAGAAACATCTCACTAGTGTACTAACTGCTCAGTTTCAGTAAATGCATCTAATGCAGGCAGATTGACAAGCAAGAGTGGTGCTGGCAGATCCATCCCATTGTCTGACCAGACAGAACAAAGCTTAGAAGCAGAGCCAGGCACAGATGGCAAGTTATTCTTTGAGAAAAAAGTGAACAGGTTGACCCATGAAAATTACAGACCTTCCAAGTACCCCAACTAAGATTGATGGCTATTTTTATAGTTAGGGGTGACAAAGGGTTGAACTCCATGCCAACGGAAAAACAGTTTGAAGACAGACCAGAATAGGAGGAGGAACTCCTGGATGGCAGGGCTTACCTAAACTTGAAAAGCTCAGGAAATGAGCTTGGCAATAGCCAAGCTGGGCAAGCATATTCTCAACTGGGGAGACACTGAAATTTATTAATTTTTTTTTAACGTTTGCTTAATGCATGTGCATTCCTGCCATGAGAAGTGGAGAAGAGAAGACAGCTTCTGGGAGTCAATTCTCTCCTACCACGTGAGTCCCAGGGATGGAACTCAGGTTGTCAGATTCCTTTACCTGCTTGGCCCCCTCAACTGGCTAGAATTTCTTAGCACATACAGTTCTTAGCAATCAGAGCACGGTCCATTGGTCTTCAGGAAGAACAGCAGCATAGGTACCCATAATGTGTACATGTCTCTAATCATTTAAGAAGGGGGAGGGTAGCCATGCTGGGATGTCTGTGCCCATCACTGCATGACTTCTGACCTGAGATGTCTGGACCCATCAATCAGGACCTGGGAAATCTGTGTCCATTGCTACTTGTATCCTGACCTTGGAGTTGGACTCATTTGTTATAGGGAAGTAGAGAACAAGAGCAATCTTTATCTCTATTCCTCATGAAGCTTCTGCTAAAACAAAGCACAGTCTCTGCTTCAACACTGTCAAGTTATTCACAGCTGAAGAGGGTGTGACCTAACTGTAGCACCCAGCAGATTATCACCAAATATGCAGCAAAGGACTACAGCTGAAGTGGACACACAGAGCAGGTCCAGCCCTTGAAGGGTATCTCCTTTTAAAGATAAATAGCACACTCTAACTGCCATTCACACTTCAGTTTGCCTGTGCTTCACTGTATGCATGGAATGCACTTTTAAAAAACATTTATTTATTCGGGTGTCGGAGTGTGTGTTACAAGCACCCCCTAGAAGTCCAAGTACAACTCTCAGGAGTTGATTATGTGGGTCCCAGGGATGCTTAGGTCAGCGGACTTGGCTGTGGGTTCCTTTACCATCTGAGCCACCCCATTGGCCCTCAGTGGACACTCCTATGACCAGTTTCTTTGGCTTGCTTTCTGGCTGGTAGGATCATCCATGCTTTCCCATTGCTGGATGACTTCACTGTGTGAAGAGGGCACAGTGGATCTGACATTCTAGTGGGCATCTGGTTGGAGCCGTTAGAAATGGTGCTGCTCATAACATCTGTGTATGTATCTCCTGGAGGGCCAGTGCCCACTGTTGGGCTGAGCATTCATTGAGAAGTGGGATTGCAGGGCCAGATGGTGGCTATCTGTCACAGTAATAGGTACTGACAAATTACCTTCCCACACAGCAAGGTGTGAGGCGTGCGCTCCCCACTTTTCCTGGAGACGGGTGGTTAGCCTGGCTGCTGCAGGGTGGGCTGTGTGGCCATCTTGCCTTTTTATGACTCAGTCTACCTCTCTGGCCACCTCTTTGTTCTTCCGTCTGCAGCTCAGAGACCTCTTGGGACATCTGAATGAGTTGATGCTCAAGGCACCACCTTCAATCATTAAAATTCTTTAAAACCCAACTTAAATGGCTGCCTATAGCCAGCTGCATGGATTAACACAATTCATTTACTCCCTTATTATAAGGAATATGGCTCCCTTTTCCTCTTACATTGCCAGTATGGCTGGGAGGAACTTTGTGGGCCTCTGGTACTCTTCCTCAGGGCTGTAGCAGTGGAGTTCTGCGGCCCTTGCTGATGTACGCCTGAGTTAGTAAACCATACCCTCGCCCCACCTATACCCCAACCTCACTCTCACCCAATCCTACCCCACCCCAGCTTCCCTCCCCATCCTACCTCCACCCTCATCCCCATCTGACTCCCCCACCTCCTGGTTCCCCTTCCCTCAACTCCCATATGTTATTAGAGAACTGCAAATTTAAACAGTGAGGTTCCTCTAGTCCTGTCAAAAGAGCCAAAGTTCAAATCACTGACAGACAGATCTGGTGAATGTGTAGTGCCTCTGGGGTGCTCATTCACCACATGCAGGAAGACCTTGTGGTGCAACCACATTCGCGGTAATTTGGTTGTGTCTCCCAAACTGAACACAGTCTTGGCACATAAGACTCCACAGTGGGCTCCAGAATCTATTAGTTGACTTGGGAACCCAATAGTTAGTCCAGACACACAGGTGGCTATTTATTTGTAATTGCCAAAGGTAGAGACATCGATACATTTTTAATAAGTGAACTTGCCAGTGTGGTACATCTGTACAGTGTCATTATCTTAGGGGATTGTGGGAAATGAGCTCAGAAATCACAAGAACATACAAGGGAAACTCATGCACACTGAACAAAGACCAAACTTTGGACACCTAAGAAATCACTGGTGGCCAGAGGTCAGAGCACAGTAATGAGAAGCAAGCAGTACAGGAGGTCTTCATTAAGGAGACCATTCTGCACCTGTAATGGAAAGGGTGTCATACATTTTTTTCCAAAGCTATAGGCCACCAAGAATGAGCCCAAGGTACAGGATGGATTTTGAGTAGTAGAAATGTGTTGATCTACATTGCACTACTGAGTCAACCTTGCAACTATATGGGACATTGATACAGGAAAGCCCTGTGGGGCATGGGAATGTTGTGTTTCTGTGGAATTTTGTTACAATCCCCAAATTACTCTAAGAACTGTAATCGCTTAGCTGGAGAAAACACAGATGTATGAGCATCTGTAAGAGCCCAGCTGTGGCTCATGTGGCTCATGTCACTGTATGGACTTGCTCAACAGAATGTGGGGTTTGAAAACAGGACCATAGTAGAAATTTATGAATGTGACAACTGCGAGTGAATGCAAAGTGAAATGCACAACTCTGTGGGTTTCTTCAGTGCTGGCCCATCTGCATCTTCTGGCATCAGTACAGCATCAGTTCTGAACCCCCAGCGCTAGCCCTTAACATTGTGCATGCCCACCTGCCACTCAGAGCCAGCCAAGGCTGCCTGGGCTCAGAGTTGAGACTTTCATGCCCTGTGAAGTGCAGCGGCCTTCCCGTACATACAAAGCTTTCTGCTCTTACAAACACAATTTAGTTCATGAAAACAGAGACTTTACATTTTCCTACGGTCGCTTCTCACTGTGTCAAACTATAGCAATGCTGGATTGTATTGCATCTGGATGGCAGGTCTTGATGACTACTGCTTCAGTTTTTCACTGAGAGTCATTAAAAAGGAAATCACTAAGTGAATTTTGGCTTGGAATTAAGGCAGAATTTCCAACACTTTCTAAAATGGCCCTAAACATACGTCTGCCATTTTGTACTACGTATTTGTGTGAAGTGGTGTTCTCAACATCGACAATGGCAAAATCAAAACATGAATCAACTCTACAAAAAAAAAATCTTAAAGATACTCTGTATCCTGCAGTATAAAATATTCGGCCAAGATTTAATCTTTATGTAAAAATAAACATATCCATCCCATTAGCATACAACTCTGCTTTAGTTTTCAGTAACTGATAAAATTATATGTCTATTTAAGAGTTGTTCCAAAGTAAAATTCTTGTGATTTATTATTGGTAAATGTTTCATTTGTACACCTACGTTTTTACATCATTTGTCTTAGTGTCTTTCCCATTGTTATGATGAAATACCCTGTCAAAAGCTACTTAAGAGAGAAAGGCTTTGTTCCGTTTCACAGTTCCAGAGAAAGCTGCCCATTACCGCAAGGAAGTCAGGGCAGTAGACGGGAGCAGGAGACTGGCTGGTTATATTCAGGGAGCAGAGAGTAAAGAGGAAATGGGGCTCAGAAATAAAGTCTGAAGGCCCGCCCCCAGGGACTCACTTCCTGTGATTCACCTCTTCTCTGGGGAGGCTCCTCCTCTTAAAGGCCCCACAGGTGAAGCTGGCCTGGAAATGTAGAGACCGATGAGTTGTGGACCTGATAAACATTTACTGACTACTTAGTGTCTGCTCTCTAGAGTGACCAGTGACCCTAGAATGAAGGAACCGGAATCTTGAAGCCATTCCAATAGTGTTAGAAGCCTTGAGGTGAACATGGGGCAGTTTGGCCATGATGCCCCTTGGAGGGAGAGTATGGAGTAGGAGTATATACATATGTTCTCCACTCCAGGGCAATCAGAGTGACCTCTTAGAGGCCAGCATCCTCATGTGGTCATTGCCTGGGGATGCTAATGAAGACTGGGGATCTGAAGACAGCTGCTGCTGACCTGGCTATTAAAAATAATTGGCCACCCATAACACAGAGGAAAAATGTGTTCGCTCTCAGTTTGGCTGGGAAATATGAGTTATTCTCACGTTGCCATGGAAACCAAGAAGAGTTGGGACCATCTCTCAGCTATTTAAATCTGTGAGACCAGTGAAGACTGCTGGGTACTCTCCTGAGAGAGGTGGGAAGGATGAGAACGTAGAGGAGGGACAGAGGAACGGAAGTGTCACCCCGTACAGCAAGCACACACACACACACACACACAACCACACCATCCTCATTCTGGCTCAGGTTCATTGGCAGCAGCCTGGAGGGGATGGGGCAATTCAGAGCAAGTGGGACACAAGCTGTGTCATACCCGCTGAAGGCACCATGTGCCCTGGTCTCTTAGGGAACTCTGATTCTCCTTCAGAAGATCAGAAGGTCCAATGATGTCCTTCTCCAGCCCAGCCCTGAACATGGTGCTCCATGCCTCTTTATAGAGCTATACCCATAGCTGGCACCTGACCCGGGGCAGAGACAGGACCCAGCCATTGGTGGCTCTTCTGTAGGAAAATTGAGAACCAGCAGCAGGGTTGTGGGGCACTGATGACAAGACAGTTGTGCCTGAAGACTGCCCAGAAGAGGGTCTGTACCTCCTGTAGCCCTTCCATTAAAGCATGGGAGGCAGAAGCCCAAGGAACCTTCTAGATCACACCCGAGTGGACATCTTCAAGGGGCTTCAGTCCAATGCAGACATCAAAGGGAGCCGAGGTGTGGGTGTGGCATGTAGGGTGTGGCCTCAATGTTGGGTATGGGACCTGGTGCTTCTGCTTAGCTTCCTGGCAGCCCTCCACCCACACACTGCCATCATCTCTCCCGGGGGCCCTCTGGAGACCATTTACTGCCTTTATTCCTAGTTTCAAATAATTTGCTTAGAAATGTCTCTGGTGTTCTGCTAATGGTGACAGGAAGAAGGAAAAATGATCAACCTTAAAGTCACAACTTTAAATCGAGCTGTTTTCAAGAGCGCTGTCTCCAATTAGAGGCAGTTTAGAAGACACCAAACACATCTGTCACTGGGTTTGACGGGGAGGAGGGTGGCTGAGCCTGTGGGACTGAGACAAAAGTGGTGACAACATCCTGTGTCTGTCAGCTGTTTCCTCCAGGATGGTATAGAAGAGCCAGGAAAGTTCTGGAATATGAAGAGCTGGGTGAGAGGTTAGGCAAATTCCCCAGCACACCTCTCAGATCCTGCTTCTATAGTGGGAGTATACCATGGCATTGTTACTGAGCCTCCGGTCTTCTGGGTGGGATCCTTGCAACAAATCCCTTGGCCTCTGGAGCAACAGTTTCTTCCCAGGCCATCAATCTGTGGCTGTAGTTTTCAGGATAGGGGTCATAGCAGGCTGTGTTTCTTTGATCCCTGCCCTTCTGCTAGCCGGACATGGTCCCAGCGCTGTGTCCTTTATGCCAATGGCAGGTCTGCACACATCTCACCTTTCAGCTAAGGAAGTCAAAGCTCAGAGCTTAGGCCTGTTCCCAAGCCTGTGGAGCTGATGGGGCAGAGCAGGATTTGAATCCAGAGCTAATTATCTTCCTACTGCAGGCCCCTCACTGGTCCTCACAGCAGCTCTGCAAAGGGTATGCCAGCCACTGTTCCATTTTAAAGACAATGGGGTGAGGACTAGAGGGGTGTCTAACCACAGTCAAGATCACATGACCAACTTGACAGAGGATCATGGTGGGTGGGTAGGTGGATGGGAGCACCTCAGGGTACGCTGAGTGAGCCCTTGAAGTATCCACACAGAGGGTCTACCTTTGGAGGACTTCTCTGACCTCTGAGCTGGTCCTGGTCCAGAGCAATCACCAGAGCGCTCTCTATGGCTGAGCTCAAAGAGCGCAGATCCCAAAAGATTTCCATCGATTTTCCAAATTAATGTTTTAGTTCTCCGCGTCTCGGGAGCTGTAATGAAGTGTCACCAAGAACAAGAGGACGAAGCAGAAGAATAAAACGTCTTTTATAGTGTCATTACACTTGGATAATAAGATTTACTTGTCAACCTCAACTGTAATAATGTAATAATTTATTTGGTGACCTAATGAAGACATGTGGCTGAGGTTCTGAGTATAATAACAACCCTGGAAAGGTTAGTACCTGCCTGCCATTCCAAGCAACCACCCTTGGCTCTGGGCCGCAGGAGGCTCCTTCTGGCAATTTCGGTACGGCAGGCAATTCCAGCCTGGGGAAAAACCCACTCCTTCATTAGTGCATCCAAGTTTCTCCAGGTCTTTGGGTCAATTCAGTTTATCCTATTACTTGTGTGTGGGCCCTGTGGCCAGCACTGATCTAAGGAGACATGGGTTTTCATCCTGACATCTGGGCCTCTGGACATAGGCCAAGTGCACCTTGGCCTTCGGGACTAGGTGGGTGTGGCATGAGAAGCCTGCTGGCCATTGTTTCTCCCAGCTATGGCTGCAATCAGCCCAATGGGCCAGATAAACCATTTCCTTCCTAGGTTTCTATGGTATTGTACCATAGCAACAGGAAGCAAATTAGAACAGACTGCAGGGTTCAACGGGACAAGACTCTATAGCTGGTCCCCCCCACATTCCTGCTGTACCCTGTTTCTGGCCACATGGTTTTTAGCACCTCCAGCTACAGGGCCTCTGCCCTAGTGACTCCTCTTTTTAAAACAGCCTCCTTCAGATTTTCAGGGGCTCTTTTTTATTGCTTAGACCTCCCTAGCTCCTCTACCATGATCACCCTGCCAGCTCAATTTCTCCCAGCTCTCTGTAGCTAAAGAAAGTGATTTACCAATTGCCAGCTTCACAGGCTGGCAACTCATCTCCTCCCTTTTCCCCCATCTGACCTTTGGCTGTCTGTGGACAGCCTGTGATGAGCTAAAGGCATATGACCATGGGCATACTGGACTCTGCTAATGGCTGACCCAAGCCCCACCACCTCATAACTTGAAGAGCCCCCTACAGTGTGAGCCTCTGGCTCCATCCAGAGCCTCGGCGAGGACATGGTTATACCTGGAATTCAGCTGTGCACACCACTATATCCATCCTGGGATGCTGACTACAGCCATTAACTTGGTCAATGTGAGCCGACTCTGATGTCCCAGCTTTGAGTTCTGCTGGCTTCTTTAAATGTTGGTAGCCCCTAGGGTGGGGACGGCATGTGTGTATCTTCTACAGCTGAATCTTCAATAGCTAAATGAGAACAGCCTGTTCTGCTCCTTGGGGATGTGGGGTGGGACCACTGTGGTTACAGCCTGGGGGTTCTTCCTCACTGAGAAGATGCAGAATGCCACTATGCTCTCTGCAATCCCCTCCCCCCACTGGACAAGTAAACCTGTGCTTAGAGTAATGATAGCTTCCTACCCACGATGGCTCACGTGTGCCAAGGGTGATGGTGCAAAGTTCAAGGCCACTCAGCAGTTGGGATAAAGTGTACCTGTGAATGGCCACTTGGTCCAGGATTGGCCCCTACAGAAGGCCCAGAGCCACCATACTCTGTGGATCCCTCTACTCAAGGCTGTCCTTATGATGGCATGGCCCAGTTGTCAGTTGGTTACTGCTGTGCAGGGATTGAGAAAGTGCCAGTTCCCCCCTGTTTATTTTACAGGCTGCCATTAAGCCAAATGCTTCTCTGTCACGTTCATTAGGCATCTGGTCAATTACTCTGGGACTTGTCGTTGGGGAGGCCAGTTTCTTGCTCATTAATGCCTGTTGTCCAGGCTGGCCACAGAGTCATTGCCCAGCAGCATTTTCTCAGACTGTGGAGGGGACAAATTGCTGACTCTGGATGGTGACTTTCTCTGAAGGGCTGGGACTTCCGCATGGGATGGGGCTGTGGCCTCTCACTGGGGGTTCAAATCTATTCTCATGGATAATCTCACAGAAGTCAAGGTTAAGGTATAAGTCATCCCATCCCGAAGCAGATGGTCCCATGAAATGTGGGGACATCTGCAGGTTGGAGCATTAGCAAGGAACACAAGCTGAGGGTCAGGATAAGGGGACTGGGCAAATGTTTCACTCTGCTGAACAGCTGTGTGCCTTCAACTGATAGTTTCTGCTTTCTGGGCCTCACACCCTTATTAATTCTTTGGAATAACCTATATAAATAAGGCTTGTCAAATGGTATGTCATGAGTTGCTAATGGCCGCATCTTCTCCAGGTGAGCTGGTCCTGTGGTTTGTCACTTGGGGTCAAGGTTAATAAAGTATTATTGGAAGTGATACTGAGTGGGTACTGGGATGGGGTATAGTTGGTATGTATAGTGATGCATGCTGTATATAAATTGTGTGTAGTGCATCTGTGATGGTGTATGTTGTGTGTTATATATGCCTCATGTATATTTGATGTGTGTAGTATGTTGTAGAACGCATACATGTATGTGATGTATGATGTAGGAGGGAGGTGTGTTATCATGTGTATATACATACATATTGTATGTGGTACAGTAGGGAGGTATGTATTATGTATATGTAGTCTATGTGGGATGTGTGGTGTAGAGGGTATGTGTGGTGCATGGTGTGTGTGCTAGTATGTAATTATGCACACATGTATACCAATTACTCCAAAGCATTCCATCTTAGAGGGAAGCTGTTAAGACTCAGCAACTTCTAACGGCTTAGGAAATACTGAAGGGAGGAGCCTTAGAACACCAGAAATGAACTCAAAAGCCTCAGGACTTCACAAAACTGGATACATTAGCCCCCCCTTCCCCCATCTTCATGGATCTATGGGCAGGAAAGACTGCAGAGGAAGCCCATACCAGCTGTCTAGACAGTCTTACCTGCTGAAGCACCTGCAGACTACAGACTGTGCCCTGTGCTCTAGGTTTCCAGACTCCATGAGCTGTCCTCATGCTGGCATAGGCTTTGGTGATGCAGCTACCTTTGAGTCATTTCCTATAAGTAACCTCTCACTCATGTTTCTGTAAGAATCCCCCACAAAGCCCTCATTGGATCCTGGAGTTGAACTTGGATGGCATCTTTACATTGGTCTCTTGTCAGTTCCCTCAACAGGAGAGTAAGTCTTTGTTAGCATTTCCACATGCATAGTGTCATACAACAATGTATGTGTAGGACACATGTGTATTTGGGGACTATTATATCTCGATGAAGGAGTCTACAATGAGGTTTACATTGTGCTGAACTCAGGACTATGCCTTTTTTTAGTCCCTAGCTAAGGGTGGGTCCTATAGACCTCAGTTGCCACTTAGCACCCAACTTCCAGGAGAGGTGATGGAGACCTAGATGCTGAGTATGCTTCTAGGATTCAAACACAGAGCATTCCTCATTTCTCACCCCATGTAATTACTCAGTTGGTTCATATGAGATCATTCTTTACTAAAAATAAGCTAGGCTCTGTGCTTGTTGCATGTATTTATGAATTATATGCATGAAAGTACACTTTGAGGTATTTATAATAGATGGGAAATGTTGAAATAAAGATGAAATAACCTGTTGTTCAAATAATTGTAGTGTTCTATTAACAGTTCTTACACCAAACATTTCATTTAGAGGCTGTTGTATCTCCTCATTTAGTGAGTGTGAGCCCTTCACTCTTGTATCTCCAGTATGGGGAGTCTGCATCTAGTGCTTTGTGATGCTGTATGAAGTGGAGGAAACCCTGAATGTGTGATGTCTTGAGTGAATGTGTTATTGGCACAGGCACTGTGGTGGCTTGGAAGAAAATGAATCCCAAAGGGAGTGGCACTATTAGGAGGTGTAGCCTTATTGAAGTAGATGAGTTCTTGATGGAGGAAATTTGTCACTGTAGGGGCATGGAGGGGGATTGTATTCTGTTCCATTGTAAATAATTGTCCTGCCTACTGGTTTAATAAAAAAGCTGATTGGCCAAAGGCAGACAGGAAGTGTGGGTGGGGCTACCAGACTAAGAAAATTCCAGGAACATCTCAGACCAGGGCAAAGATGCCACAGGGATGCAACGGCAGCAGATGCAGAGGAAAGAAGCTGAAATGCTGCTCTGAGAAAAGGTATCGAGCCACATGGCTGAACAAGACAAGAATTATGGGCAGAGTTAAGATGAAGTTGTTAACAAGTTACATGCCTGGGCCCTAGGTCAATCAGCATAAAATTAATATAAGCCTGTGTGTGATTATTTGAGGCTAAGCGGGCTGAGAGTGGGTCCGAACCTCTGGGCTAGACAAGAAATCTGGCCCAGAAACCTAATACAATAGGAGCAGGCTTTGAGGTCTCTTATATGCTCAAACCACACCCCATATCTCAGTCCACTTCCTGTTGCCTGTACAATATAGAACTCTCAGCCACCTCTCCAGCTCCATGTTTGCCGGCATGCCGCCATGTCTCAATGTGATGATAGTGGACTGAATCTTCAAAACTGAAAGTCACCACCTCAAGTAAATGTTTTCCTTTAGAAGAGTTGCTGTGGTCATGGTGTCTTTATATAGCAATAGAAACCTTGACTAAGACAGGCACTGTCATATCCAGGACCCCATAGCCTCAGGCTCAGAGGGTTAGGAAAAGCAGCCTCAGTGGACCAAGTGCAAATGTTGTCAATGTGTGTATAATATGTCCACCACAGCTTTCTCACCCCTGGATATTTACAGACTGAAAACTGTTTCCCTATAGAGATTGCTACTACTGATATTAGCTAAACCTGTTCCCTTGATCCAGCTGCATCCCATAAATCAGGCCCCTTTGCCTATGCATACAAATGGGTGACATTGCCATGCTGGATGTGGCAGCCTCCCTCAGCTCCTCAGAAGCTAGAGTAACTGCTGTCTATCGCCCTTGGGGGAGTTGATGGTCTGATTGTCTTAGGCCGAGTCCTTGCCCACATCCTGGAAAGACAAACTGGATCTTCTTGTCTAGTCATTTCTTTCAGCATGATGTGGTAGACATTTTATCTTATTAAAGAAAAGAGTATTTAAGTCACTTTGGGGGGCCTGGTTGACATACAAAAATCTATGTGATTAGTGTGAAGCCTTGGAAGATGTTCACACTCTTTCAAAACTATTGGCCCAGTCTGCTGCAAGCTGCAGTCTTGGCTAGGGCTGTGAGAGCATCACTGGTACCTCCCAGCTCCTATCTTGTCTCCTGTAGGCCTTTTGACTGGTTGATTTTCTTCCTCACTGAAGAACTGGTCTTGTTTTCTATCGATCACGGGACGATTTTGAAATTCTGAGCTATATCCTGGCTTGGAGCTGATGAAGACTTGTTATTGTTTTTAAGTTGCTTGGTGTGGGGACAGTTTGTTATACAGCAGGAGATGACTGATGTACAAGAGAAGTGAGGCTGCTCACTGGGGACCCTCTGTGCACCAGGCTAGTCAAGTTGACATTCTCTTACTTTACCCCAGGAGGCAGAAACCTCACTTCAGTTTTTTCAGAGGAAACAAAGGAGGCACACATGTCTCTGGATCACACTGCTGGGAAGTGGGAAAACAGCTGACGCTTGAATCCAGGTTTGTCTTTATTTGGGTCAATGTGGTCTCTGCTCTCCTATTGGTGCATCACTGTGTGATATAGTAAGAAGTTTCTGGCCCAGCCTAGCGCTGAGACCTGGATCAGCAGTCCCAAATAAACCATCCTCAGCTGTTTGATCACAAATAATCACAATCATAATAATTAATATATTAATTACATGCTGTTCGACCTATGGCTCAGGCTTATTGTTAGCTAGCTCTCATATTTTAATCTATTTCTGTTAATTTAATTTAATCTATTTCTGTTAATCTATGTCTTGCCACATGGCTCGTGGCTTACCTGAGTTCCTTTATATCATAATCTCTTGGTGGCAGCTCACAATGTCTCTCCCTAACTCTACCCTTTTCCCGCCCTTTATCTATCTATGCTCAGATTTCTAAGATGCCTTGCAGTAGGCCAAGACAGCTTCTTTATTATCCAATGACAATTCATAGCATATGAAAGACATCCCACATCACTGTGCTCTTTTTCATAGCACATATCTGTTCCCTCAACAGGTGCAGAGGGGTCTATACTTCTGCTGTGGGATGGCAATAGCATGGGAACATCCCCAACAAGGCTCCATATGTAGTTGTGTAAGTGGCCCAAAGAGAGACGAAGCCACTGGGTTTGGGGTCTGTTTGGTCTTGGGCATCAGCTCTGTCAATCAGTGGGTACCTCATTCACTGAGTGGTATCCATTTTCTCTTCTCTAAGATGTGGCCGATAAGGACATTGGGGACTGAGTTTGCTCTACATGGTGGCTCTAGACACCATGAGCTCTCATTCAGATTTAGGACTGCAGACAGGAGCATTCCCAGCCACAAGATCTCAGAATCTGACCCGAAGTCACCTCACCATCACTACAGGAGTGTCACTTCCAAATTGGAGTCATTCATTAAGTAAGAGTGCCACATGAGAGGCGTGTGGCCCCTTGGTAATAAAATGACCTATTATAACTGTCAGATTGTCTTAGTGGCAAATAATTACTATTTATAATAGTACTATACATGGGGTTCCCAAGGACTTGTCTGACTGTTTTAGGAGAGATAAGGATGGAACCCCTTCACTGGACCACCTGGCCATCATCACTTCAGTATGAACTAGACCTCTTTCAGGCTGGACCACTTTATTGCCAGGGATCTGTTGTGTGTTCTATTTCTGTACAGCATAGTGTGTTTATCACCAAGTGCTTCATATGGCTTCTGCTCTGAGAGATATCCCCTCCCTGAACCCCATAACATAAACCAGCTCCCTCAACCCTCCCCTGCAGGATGCTTCCTCACATTCTGAGGCTGTACAGTAATGACTGTTACCTGAGAGAAACAAAGGTGTTTGTCTAGATCTCTGGGGACTGGCTGCCCAGAGACCTGCCATGAATGGCCATGTGCTGGGGTAAGAGCCCATTTAGACAGCTGTTTAAATGCTATCACATTTCCCAGTGATAGTTCACTTCCCAGGAGAGTTTAATATGGTTCCTCATGTTGTGGTGACCCCCCAACCATAGAACCATAGAATTATTATTGTTGCTACTTCATAACTGTAATTTTGCTCCTGTTATGAATCATTATATAAATATCTGTCTTTGGCAACTCCTGTGAATGGGTCATCTGATCTCCAAAGGGATCACAACCTACAGGTTGAGAATCACAGGCCTAGAGTTAGCTCAGTGCCAAGCACCTATTACTGGTGTTATTTCTGTTCCCCTCATTCCTGAAAGACCTCAGGCCACAGGCATGAATGAGGTCTTTGCTCATGGTCACACCTGTGGTCTCCAGCTCATCCTCGGCAGGCTCGGCAGGTTGCTTTGGGCTCTGGACCTGCCAGAAAGAGTCAGTGGAGTGTGTTTAGGATTCTCTTTGCCCATCTCTCGGATGCTACCCAGAGAGCAGACAGGCCCAATTGCGAATCTCATATTTGGCCACAGTCCTAGTACACAGAGCTTTTCTCAAACAAATGGTTTATGAGGGGTGTATGTAGGGTGAGTGAGCTCACCATCATGGGCAGCCAAGGCAGGGAATGTGATGATCTCTGGGGAGCTTAAACCTCAACAACTGTTTTCTTTCTCCTTCTGAATTAATATGTAATTGGACATAATAATATTTATGTGGTGTGTATATATGCAATATGTAGTGATCAGATCAGGGTCATTTACCATTCCACTTCCTTTTCTCTCCTCCTCCCTCCTTACCTGCCTGTTCTTACTGTCTTTCCTCTTTTTTCTCTTTCTTCTTCCTGTTCCTCCCCTCTTCTTCCTGTTCCTCTTCTTCCTGTTCCTCCCCTCTTCTTCCTGTTCCTCCCCTCTTCTTCCTGTTCCTCTTCTTCCTGGTCCTCCCCTATTCTTCCTGTTCCTCCCCTCTTCTTCCTGTTCCTCCCCTCTTCTTCCTGTTC
>PVIH01004059.1:92391-147823 GCA_004025045.1 Sigmodon hispidus | reverse complement strand
TATTGTTCTCTTTGTTTTTATTGTATCAATTTCAACCCTGGGTTTGATTATTTCCTCTTGTCTACTTCTTCTAGGTGAGTTTGCTTCTAATTGTTCTAAAAGCCTTCAGCTGTGCTGTTAGGTCTCTTTTGTGAGATTTCTCTTGGTTTTTCATATAGGCATCTAGTGCTATCAATTACTGCTTTTACTGTGTCCCATAAGTTTGTGTATGTTGTGGATTCATTTTCTTTGAATTCTAGGAAGTCTTTGATTTCTTTCTTAGCTTCTTCCTTGACCCAGAGACCATTCAATGTAGAGATGTTCAGTTTTTATGAGTTTGTACACTTTCTATGATTTTTGTTGTTTAACTTTAGACCCTGGTGGTCTGATATGATACAAGGGGTTATTTCCATTTTTTTGTATCTGTTGATACTTTCTTTATGACCTAGTATGTGATCAATTTTAGAGAAAGTTTCATGGGGTTCTGAGAAATATGTATATTCCTTTGTGTTTGGGTGAAAGCTTGTGTAAGTCCATTAAGTCCATTTGGGTCATAACATCTCTTAGGCCCCTTATTTCTTTGTTGAATGTCTGGTTGACCCATCTAAGGGTGAAAGTGGGGTATTGAAGTCTCCTACTTTTAGAATGTGTCATTTGATGTGGAGTTTAAGCTTTAGTAATGTTTCTTTTACATATGTAGGTGCCCTTGTGTTGGGGGCATAAGTATTCAGGATTGAGATCTCATCTTGGCGGATTTTTCCTGAGATGAATAAGTAATGTCAGTTCTGGTCTTTTTTTGATTGATTATAAGTTGAAGTCTATTTTGTTAGGTATTAGGATGGCCATACCAACTTGTTTCTTGGGACCATTTTATTGGAAAATTTTTTCCCAACCCTTTACTCTGAGCCTGTGTCTGTCTTCGATGTTGAGGTGTGTTTCTTGTAGGCAGCAGAAAGATGGCTTCTGTTTTTGTATCCATTGTGTTAGTGTGTATCTTTTTATAGGTGAATTGAGTCCACTGATGGTAAGGGATATTAGTGACCAATGATTGTTATTTCCTGTTATTTTTGGTGGTAGCTTGTGTGTATTTCCTTTTTTTGGGCTTTTCTTCTCTGGAATAATCAGTTGTTTGTGGTTTCATGGGTATATCTGGGTTGCTTAGGTTCGAGTTTTCCCTCTAGTGCCTTCTGTAGGGCCAGATTTGTGGATAGGTATTGATTAAATTTGTTTTTGTCATGAAATATCTTGTTTACTTCCTCTATGGTGATGGATAGTTTTTCAGGATATAGTAGTCTGGGTTAGCAGCCATGCTCTTTTAGTTTCTTTATAACTTCTGACCAAGACCTTTTTGCTTTTGTTTGTTTTCATCAAATAATCTGGTATTATTCTGATGAGTCTGCCTTTATAGATAAGTTGGCCTTTTTCCTTCGCAGTTCTTAATATTTTTTCTTTGTTCTGTATGTTTTGTGGCTTGATTATAATGTGGCTAGCAGATTTTTTTGTGGGTCTAATCTATTTGGTGTAAGCTTCTGGTATCTTTATAGGCATTTCTTTCTTTAGGTTGGGCAAGTTTTCTTCTATGATTTTATTGAATATATTTTCTATGCCTTTGAGTTGGTATTCTTCCCCTTCTTCTATTTCAATTATGCTCATGTTTGGTCTTTTCATGGTGTTCCAAATTTCCTGGGCATTTGGTGTTATGGCTTTTTTGGTTTTAGTGTTTTCTTTGATATATCTATTTCCACTATTGAGTCTTCCACTACAAAGATTCTCTCTTTCATCTCTTGGATTCTGTTGGTTATGCTTGCTACCTTTGCCTTGTTTTGTGCCTTCTTTATTGATTCTATTTCAATTTTTGGTTCCTGAAATGTTTCTTTCATCCTTGGTTTTCCTTTTCTTGGATTTCTTTGTTTTCTCTCAAGGATTTGTTAATCTCTTCCAATTTTTTTGTTTCTATTTTCTTCTGTTTCTTTAAAGGAATTTTTTTTGTCCTCTTTTAAGACTTCTATAGTCTTCATAAAGTTGTTTTTAAGGTTGTTTCCTTCTGTTTCCTTGTCATTGCTCTGTTCAGGTCTTGGTGTTGTAAAACCATCAGATTCTTCTGGTGGTGCCTTGTTGTTCTTTATATTGTTATATGTACTCTTGTACTGGAATCTGCCCATGGTGTCAGTGATTCACACTTATTCAGCTCCTAGTCAGTTGTGGGTCCCCGGGGTTGTGTGTCTCTAGCTGCCACAGGGTTTGCTCTTAGTCAGCTCTCAGTTGACTCTAGTCAGCTCTCTTAGTCAGCTCTGTTACTCTGTTCTGGACCTGGGCTCTACAGGATCTTTAAATATCTGTGCGTGATGATGCAGCTTGCTTTGGAGATGGTGTTTGGCCATTGGATATCCCTCCTACTATGTGTTTCTGGGAATTTCTGGGAGAGGGGTATTCTCCCAGCTTTGTTTGGTTTAGGGCAAGGTTGGGTATGGGGGCAGAGCTGGGGCTGTGTCTCTGGCTTCAGAGACAAGGTCTCTGGGTGGCCTAGATTTTGGGGTGCACTTACCTCTTACTCTGCTCTGGACATGGTCCCTGTAGGATCTGCTAAGAAAGATTTTTGTGGGCAGTTTTTACAAATGAGTGAAGGTGCTGGAAAGCATTACTATGTAGGTCACTGGAGAACCAGCCTGGCCTTTATAGAAATACGTTCAGGCCCACTTCTCCACAGACGTTGACGTGAGACTTGTTGGGAGCAGACATGCCTGAGGCTCACCTTAGAGACCTAGTTTAGGAGATTTCAGAGCTCATTTGGAAGGATACTGACTGTAGGAAGTCTACTCAGTTCTGTAAGCCACACAGGTGCACAAAAGTAAGACCAGTCAGGGACTCGGGATGTGTGAACTGTGCCTTTCTGGATCTTACTAGGAAGCAGAGGGTACACTGGGTCTACTTTTTTATTTCTAAAAAGAGTGTTTGGGCAGGGAGAGAAGCAATAGAAAAGAGAGATAATGAGGTGAGCAGGCAGCAGTTCAGAGGAAGCAGTCAACAGGAGGACATGGGGTAGCAAATGGCAGATGAGAAGCAGCTTCCTAATTGGCATCAATAGGAAGGAAGTTACTCTAGGTTATTGTGAGTTCAGAGGAATTTAACTTGATTTTTGCTTTAAAATATTGATGAGATTAGTGTGGACTCTGGATCTTTGACCTCTGTCCTAATTGGCATAAGGTAGGATGGGATGGATAACATCTAAGGTGTCATGCTGTCTCCCTCTAGGAAGGACAGTGCTGTTAAGTATGGAAGCAATGTGGTATCTGACTGTGGTGAAGTGCAGTCCAAGAGGGCTTTGTGTCTACTATGTCCTAGTTCCCTGAGACTGTGTTTCAGAGACAGCACCAAGCTACTCCCTTGTGAAGCCTACCCAGATCTCTGTAGTGACACAGATTTCCTTTGGGCAAGTTTCATACCCCTTTGCAAATTTGAAATTTTCCTTAATACAGAATCAAAAGCAAAACAGGAGCTAAGTGGTTCTGCTCTCTCAGTCATCTGTTAGTGTTACACCATCTGCCCCGAAGCAGTGGGCCCAAGCCTTCTCTCTTGTTCTTGCTGTACATGTATTTTTATACCGTCTTATTGTTCTTAACTTTTCACCAGCCTCCGCTCATTCTGGGCTCTTCTTGCATGATTCTCCTTGTTTCACACCACTCTAGTGTTCACTTGAATTCCTCCCTCTCCTCCACTTTTTGGTAAGTGTCTCAAGATTCTGAACTTCCCACACTGTACCCCACAGTCACCCTTGATTTCTTAGTTGACACTTTTTAGAAGGTAAGACACCCCCCTTTTGTAGTGATGCCCCCTTGTTTGTCATTTTGATTATTTGTGTCTTCACAAAATACTTTTGTGAAGCTTGTCAGTTTTTGTTTTTTTTTTTTTTTTTTACTCTTTCCAAAAATAGTTTTGGCTTTGTTAATCTGTTTTGTACCTATTTCTTTGTATCATAGTTTATTCACATTTTTGTAATTGTCTTTTTTTACATTTGCCTTTGTTTTGTATTTTCCTGTAGGTCCTTGAGATGGATATTTAGCTTGCTAATTTTTAGCCCTTCTTTTCTTGTTTTTCAAATAAAAGCATTGAGAAAACTGTATGTCAGCTGTATGGAGGGAGGCTTAGAGTAGAGAAAATAAGCCATCCTGTGGGTCACTCATGGGTAAGAGAACCCAAGTTGTTAGGGAATTTAAAAGCATGCATATGCTCTGTCGAGCATCTGAAAAGACAATACAGAAGAGAAGAAAAAGGAAGAGGAACTGTCTCCGGTCAATGTCTGTTGCTGTAAAGAAACACCATGGCCAAGGCAACTTTTATAAGAGAAAGCATTTAATTAAAGGTTAGTGCATTCTCATCCATGGTGGGGAGCATGGTGGCATGCAGGCAGACATGGTGCTGGAGAGTTCTGCATCCTGATTTGCAGGCAGCAGGTAGAGAGAGAGAGAGAGAGAGAGAGAGAGAGAGAGAGAGAGAGAGAGAGAGCACCTTGGTCCTTGCTTGGATTTCTGACACACTTCTTCAATTAAGGCCACTCCTTCACCAACTAGGAGACAGCTCCTAATCCTTCTCAATCAGTGCCACCTTCCCTCCCCTCCCCGCCATGACTAAGCTCATATATATGAGCCTAGGGGTCCGTTCAGTTTCTGTCCCACCAGCAACTCCCAAATACCTGGTAGCTGCTTTCCAAATTGCCACACAGAGGCTTGTATTATTTGTGATAACTCAGGCCTGTTACTAACTAGCTCTTACACTTAAATTAACCCATAATTCTTATCTGTGTTTAGCCATGTGACTTGGTGACTTTTCTCAGTGCAGCATTCTCATCTTGCCTCCTCTGCATTTAGCTGATGACTTCTGACTTCACCCTCCTCTTTCCCAGCATTCTCAGTTTGGTTTCTCCACCTATACTTCATGCCTGGCTACTGGCAAATCAGCGTTTTATTAAACCAATTTAAGTGACAAATCTTTACAGTAGACAAGATTATTTCATAGCATTTCTGCCTTTTTATCTATTTAAAAAGGAAGGTTTTAACTTTAACATGGTAAGATTATATACAGCAAAAACAGTTATCAAGTAAGAATTACAGTAATGCTATCTAATCTATTTGCATTTGGCAAAATTAGAGAAAATAATTATCTTGGTGAGTCTAAGGGTTTGTATCTAATTTACTTTCTATTATAACAAAAAACCCTATAATTATAACTAGTTAATCTTCCACTCCATCAATGACCCCAGAAAGGTGAAATGTTACTTAAAGACAGGGACATCTCACTGCCTGGACAGTCACCCAGAGTTTCTTCATGACGTTGGGGTATCCCTGCTGGTGCAGTTTGGACAGTAACTGTCAGCAACTGAGGCAAGGGCAGTGTCTTTGCCTGCATAGATAGCTTTTGCCATAAGGAAAACAACTCTGCATAGAGTTTCTAAATGCCCATCGTCCTCTTTGAAGTAATTGACATTGCCAGGAGCAGACATGTCTCACTGTCAAGAAAAGCCTAAGTTTTTAAAACATTTTAAATGACATATCTGTAGGTCTTTGAAGTATTTGAAGATTACCTATCTAGCTGAAATATATCTCTGTATGACTTTGAAAACCTAACATTAGTGTAAGTTTGCTATTATAGATGACCATTAATCTGCATTTCTTAATTATATATTATATTATTAAATAAGCTTTATAAATATAATACCCTAAACAAGAGTTTGACTTTACATTTGTATCAATAAACCAAAATCCATACCAATGTAAAATATGTAAGATTAATAGTTGTTTTTTAGATTAAAATAGATTCAACAATCTCTTTTATCCTATCATTTCAAACCTCCTCCATTTTCTTTTCAGGACAAGATTTCTGTATCTAATCTCCTTTGTTTAGCTTTTTTCCTGACCATTATCCATAACCAACTCCCCCTAAATGATTACACACATTCATAATGTATTTTTGGGAATGTGGATATAGCTCTTAAAGACTACTTCCTGTTGATTGAGGCACTAGTAATCTTGGGGGACCCTGAGAAAATTTAAGATTACAGTCAAATCCTGACTGGAGTATTCTGTGAGGCTGGGGCATCTCAGTCAGCACCCTTGAAACTATTCTGAATGCCGAACTCAGAGGAAACTGTGACAGAGGCACTTTGAAACATTGGACCATCTAGGCTATTGCTTCCTATCAAAGAATTTTCAGGGGGTCTTCCATAATCAAACTTTATTTTTCTTAACCTAAAATGAATCCACAGCCTCTCATTTCCCATGGAAGAAAAAGCAGAACCTCTTCTCCAAAGTAGTATATTTTTTGTCTTAAATTTTGAAGTCAAGGCATTTTTAAAATATGTAGGTTGGATTAATCCAGCAGCATTTATAATCAGATGCCTCTTAGCAGCTCTTGTCTTTTCAGCTTTGAATTTCAGCAGTAAATTCAAAGACAACCCAGTAACATAAAGTATCTGGACTCCGTATTTTCTGTCTTTACATGGCTTTCTAAAAATATTATTTTACTCCCCTTATAAGTATTTTATTACTTTAAAATTATATGTTTCTTTTTTATGACTGTCTATAACTTCTCTTTAATCTCCCAAGCCTATGTATTTTCAAACACACTGTAAACAATTTAGAGGTTTTTGTTTATTTGTCTTTACTGCATGACCATATGAGTCTTTAACCTGCTAAGCTGTGTTGCTAGGACTAAAGTGGCTGGTCCCACCCCATTTCTTGTTTTCCTGAGAGTCTAGCTTCATGGTGGAGATACTGGCAGGAGCCACATGTAACACCCCAAATCTGGGAGTTTCTAGGTCCACACTGCCACTGAGTAGCATGCTGCTCATAAACTCCATTTAAATGTTTGGTAGCAGGACCTCCCAAAAGAGCTATCTGTACCACCAGCACAAATCCGGAGCCATCTCTTAAAGTAGCCATGCCTCTGCTTGCGGCCAATAAACAGAATCCACCCAATAAAATACTACTTCCAAGAATCCATGCTTGACTCTATTTTGTTGTATATTTAGAATCTTTTCTTTTTAAATAGCTGTTAGCTTTCTCAGGTTTTATATGGAAATTCTTGCCAAACATTTGGGCACCATATGTAGGCAGAAGTTTTTGTCCTGTCAGCAACTCCCAAACCTGGAAGCTGTTTCCCAAATTATTACACAGAGGCTTATATTAATTATAAATGCTTGGCCAGTAGCTCAGGCTAATTATTAACTAACTCTTACACTTAAATTAACTATAATTCTTATCTGTGTTTAGTCATGTGGCTTGGTACCTTTCAGTATAGCATTTTCATTTTGCTTCCTCTACATGTGGCTGGTGACTCCTGACTTTACCCTCCTCCTTCGCAGCATTCTCAGTTTTGCTACCCACCTATACGCCATGCCCGGCTACTGGCCAGTCCGTGTTTTATTAAACCAATTTGAGGAGCAAATCTTTACAATGTACAAGAGGGTTATTTCATAGCAACAAGGACCTACTGTTAGTATTTTGCACGTGAAAAGAACTTGTACCTGCAAGAGAGCCATTTGAGGTTTATTAAGGAGAGTGAGGGGGGAGAGAGTGAAGATAGCAGAGCAGGGAGACAGAGAAGAAAGGAAGAAGAGAAAGTCTTTCACGTGGTTGGGGATTTTAAAGCTTAGGCATGCCTATGTCACAGGCTTTGGAGCAAGTCCTTGCAGGTGGGGGTGTGGCTATAAACCAGCACCTACCCAGCTGGATATGATAGTAACTCCTATGGACAACCAAGCCCTTTCCTAATATGTATGTAGTTTGAGAAGTATATTTCTAACTCTTGTTTTACAGAGCACTATAAGTTTTAATATGTATTTTCTTTGCATTTAGGCCATAGGGTTTTAATTACTATTGTGATTTCTTCCTTTACTTACAGACTATTTAGAAATATCTTTCTTCTTTCTAGACATATAATAGATATATTTTCATTAATGGTTTCTAATTTAACTGTATTATGCTCCCAGTATCTGTTGCATATGATGTCAATGTTTTGGAAATTTGTGAAAGTTGCTTTAACTTTGTTTTTATGTATATATTTTTAGTATGTTGGGTTAATATTTTAAGCAACTTACATCAAGCTGTGTTAATCTTCTTGTGCAAACACTCTACCTAACATACTCTTGTGATTTGTTCTGTTAATTATTGAGGCTTTTAAGACCTTTCTCTATGACTGCAGATTTATTTAAAATTTTTGGACTGAGGAGATGGCTCAGTGGATAAAACATATGCCACCTAAGCATAAGGACCAAAGGCAGGCAGGCATGGTGGCCACCTGTCACCACAGTACTAGGAAGGCAGAGACAGGGAATGCCTAGAACAAGCCGTCTGGCTAGACTACCTGGAATTATTGTACTCAGTTCAGTCCGAGACCCTGCCTCAGAAAATAAAGTGAGGAACACCCAAGGAAGACATTTGATAGCAAATTTGTGCCCTTCACATGCATGTGCACCCACACACACCCACACACATCCAAACATGAATATTCACACATATACATAAAGAAAATAACTTGTAGTACTTTCAACTTTTGTGTGATATGTATTCTGGCTGTATTATCATATATTTGTGAAGAGAATCTTATAAAGTGATTCTCTGTTTCTAGTAATGTGTTGGCTTTAAAGTCTGTTTATCTGATAATAATGTTGCTGTAGTTGCTCCTAGGAGAGGGATGGTAGAGTTTATGTGACTTTATAATTTTGTATAGTTTGAACCATTTTGTATTTATGTTTAAATGTATTTCTTGTTTGTTTATTCAGTCTTAACACAATCTTTATTTTATAATAAATATTTGTTTAATTCATATTTGATATAACTGTTGATTATATCATTTGTTCTATTATGTGCTTTCTTTTTAGTATTTTAATTTTATGCATAGAGTGTGTGTCTGTGTACCGTGTGAGTTCAGTTTCCAGGTAAGCCCGAAGAAGTCATCAGATCCTCTGAAACTGGAGTTTCAGATGGTTGTGTCCTGGGAATTGAACCTGGGACCTCTAAAAGCAGCAGCCACAGCTCTTAACTGCGGAACCTTTTTTTAAGTCCCTATTATATGCTTTTATCTTCTGCTCTGTTGGTTCCTTTTTCATTTCTATTTTTAGTTGACTCATTTTGGAATTGTCTACCTTTATCAGAAGTTATAGAATTTATCTGTGACTTAGCCATACAGATCAAATGGATCCTTAGAATATTTTAGTTCCATGTGTGACCCACAAGCTAAATGCTAGTTGTGCAGCATTACAGCACAGTAGTCACATGCAGTAAAGGAAAAATTACTATACAAATTCAAAGTTTGAGGGCATGGGTTATAAATATGCTGGATTTGGCCAGCCAAGAGAGATGTGGAAAATTGAAAAAATTGTATGCTCTGTGAGAGACAATATGTACTAATTTCCATTCATAACCAGTGTAGCAAATTATTCTGAAAAGAAATAGGTCTTATATGGAGAAATAGTGGTGATTTTGTTTCTTTTTTTCATTTATAGCAACTCCGCTCCAATATCCGAGAAATGGAAAAGCTCTGCTTGAAAGTCCACAAGGATGACCTGGTTCTTCTGAAGAGGATGATCGATCCTGTGAAGGAAGCAGCAGCAGTGGCCACAGCAGAGTTTCTCCAGCTCCATTTGGAGTCTGTTGAAGAACTCAAGAAACAGTTTAATGAGGAAGAAGCCTTATCACAGCCTTCTCTGATGAGATCCACGACTGTTGGTGGTAACATATGTCCTACTCTTGATCCTAGCAGTGCCTTTATAACTGAAGCCCTTTTTCTCTGGTAGTGGAGAGAGGCCTTGAACAGCCCCGTGAGTCTGCTGGCCAATACCAAATAGACCAGATATATGTATCTTGGAAATTTTGCAAGATAGAATTGTGTGGATTGGACCTTTGGGGCCTCAAGTACCTGCTTGCTCATGTACTGAAAGGACAAGTTAAAGTCACTCCTAAAGATAATGTTGTCCTGTGTGGGGTGCACCTTCTCCCTTTTCCAGGTGTGCTAAAATGTTAGTGCTCAGCTCCTAGGGAACACTCATGGCTCATGCTTTTTCATAGTTTGTTTCTGTTTTCACAGTTTCAGAGTTCTATGGTTATCACCACCATACTGGTGCAGAAGAAGGCTATTCCTACCGCAGAGAATGAGCTGATGCCTTTTGTGCTTCAGCAGAGACTAGGCTTTCGACTTGCATGTGTTACACCTAGACATTTGTGTATACCTAGACATTTGACAGTGACGGAGTAGTAACAGTGAAGACAATGGGATTTCAGGAAAGAGTAGCTGGTGCCAACCTTCTGCTCTTTAGATTTAAGTCAACCAACGCTAGTGTTTTACTTGAATTCATCCAGGCTTTTTCTCACATTAGTAACATATTAATTGCTTTCATTTGCATTTTATCATTGCATTGTATGCATTTATCCAGGCAGAACTATTTGTGGCCAACACAGTTGAGTATATGTCACTGGGGAGTTCAGTGGTTACTCATTCCATGCTAGTTAGCCTTCATTATAAGCAGAAGGCTAGTGTGAAACCTGAGACTTGGCAGAGTCAGAGGAAGCATGTGTATTAAAGAAATAAAAAAAAAAATTAGGACACAGAGGATGAGGGGAAAGAAACAGCATGTGAAATTAATTTACCTCTCAATTCTTGGAGTATCAGATAATCTAAACATTTGATGATTGCCCCTGGGAACACAATCCTGAGATGATGAAGGCAGTCACTCTGTATGTAAAACCACATACCTAGAGTATAGCTAACAGAGTGGAGAGTTCAAATTCTGGCTGTTGGTTCTGTCACCCCAAGCTCACTGTCCATGGGAAGCAGGGTCTGACCAGTGCCAAGATCATGGAGTAAGCCTGTACTCAGTTCCTTATACGCAGAAATACTCCTAACAAAGGAGAAGAGTGAGAAGAACACAGGGAAGGAACTTTGAGAGGCTTTTGAGGTGGGGTAGGATCGGCATTGCTGCGGCTGCCTGCTAGCTATGGAGTCTCCTGTCCCTCTGGATGTTTTATCCCATACACTCTGGCTTTTTCTTACTCTTGCTTCGCACACCCACTGTAGTAGTGAGAACAAATACAGAGAAATGTGTGCTGTTTGCATGGCAGGTAAATGTCTTTAAATTCTTTCTTCTTTATAAATCTGATTGTAAATACATTGGTTGAAAATAGGTTCAGGAGCAATCTTGCCACATTTTCATAAGTGAGGTAAAAAATACAAAAATAGTTTTCATGTACAGATAGAAATAATGAGTAAAACAGGGCATCTTATGTTCCCTAGAAATGAAAGAGTGTTTATGAGGAAGCTGTAAGTATTGCTGTTTCTTTTGCCCAGATTCTGAGAGTTCCAGAAGCCAATCCCTGCCAATCCTGCTCGATATGAGAAGTTCCCTGTGTCTGGTTGTGTGGTGACTTTCATTTCCTTCTCATTGCTCCTCGTCAAGAGAAATGATGAGCCTGTCCATGTGATTTGCATTGGAGGTCCATGCCATTTGGGGTGAAATAGTGCCTCTGCAATTCCTACCTTCTTCTCTATCCCAGCATCCAGAGCAACCCCTTCAGCAGCACTGCAGAAAGGGAATCTTAGTCATTTTTCAACAAATACTCAGAAAAAAAATTTCTCAGTCTTGAAGCTGCTGGTAACTTGAGACCAACATGTAGAATCTGAAGCAATACCAGACTTTACTTCCTGTGTATGCGCACGCTGAAGGGCTCCACAGAACAGAGCTGCTTTTGTCTAATGGTATTTAGAAGATCTATCTCCCATTGATTTTAATCTAAAAATCCTCTTCTGCATCAAGTTCTGACTTAGACATCATTTTTTGCTACATAGGTTTATGTTCAGTGATGATCAGTAAATTAATTTTATTTTTAAGGTATCAGAACTTGAAGAGTTTTAGGAATGCCTTTGAAAATATTTAGTTTTGTAAAGAAACACTACTAAATTGAAGGTTAGTGGAGATTTCTCAAGTATTGGGCTGTACTTCCTGGTAAAATCTTTGCAGTTTACAAGGTACAGGGAAAAAGAGGGGGCAAAGCATTGTCAGATAGCTTATTTATCACCTGAGCCAGAGGGAGTATGGTCTTAGGTTTATTTGAATGTACAGCTAGTAATAAGGCTTTACATCCAGTTGCAGTCTTAGAAACACATACACACACCACAAACTCACACACACACCCCACACACATACATACCCCTTCACAAGTTTGTAAGATTTCATAGTCAAAGGATAGGCACTAAGGTACAAGTTGAAGAAAGGGAATTGTGGAAGTTCTAGAAATTAAAAGAGTTCTTTCTTGACAGTCATGCCTTGAACTGATTTGTGATGTTCAAAGTTGTGAATTAACAACAAAGTTTTCCATGGAAAAGAAAGGATGTCTTTGTTGTAACTAAGACACATACGTAGTTTGGTTTTGAGTGAGATGGAAATGACCTAATCACTTCTTTTTATACTAACAGAAATCTTTTATGTTTGTTTAAAATGTCAGATAATTCCCATCCCTATTTTTTAGAAAGCATTTATATATGATAATTTTACCATGCTTTATAGACCCTGCCTATTTCACTTGAATCTTCTCTGATATTATACAGGTTATGGCTTAAGAACTACAGAGTCCACACAGTTACTGCCTCTGTTCTGTCTAATACTGATCAAGAAGTTACATGAGATGTGAAATGAATAAAAAGGTCATAGGTTGATTCCTTTATCTTGATTGAAGTGAAAATTTAAAAATTTTAAGCATTTGAAAAAAAGTCATTGAAAGCTTTCAAGATTGGCTCTTTACTATAATGTTATAAAATGTATTCTGTGTCTGATGATTGTGTTCTTTAAGATAAAAACATAGTCAGTACAAATAACAGTAATTAAATAGCATCTTTAAAAATGAAAAGAGGACAAGAAGATGGGGAGGGGAAATATTGGAGGTTCCAGGCAGAATAGAAAGGGGCTTGAGTTGGGCATGATCAAAATATATTGTTGAAAAATAATAAATAAAAATATCTTTAAGTATATTAAGAAAAACCTGAGTCTATATGGGCAATGTGACACTTTTATAATCACAGCAGAAATGTATACATACTCAAATCAAGTTTAGAATTGAAAAATAGCCATTGTGAATTCTGATGTCTGTATTACCATCTTTTGTTCTGATTATGCCCTTCTTGATCAGTTGAAATAAACTTTTATCTTAAGAATAAAGTCTTCATTGACTTTGAAAATAAGCTAATCACACAGGTTTATAAAGTATCATTCATTTTTAGGCTTGTCTGAAAAAAAAAGGAGCAGAAAGGATATAGGAATGAATATGGTTTTATAAAGACTGACTTAGGAGGAGGTTAGGGTTAGGGTTCACAAGTCACCGTCATTTCCTGGCAGGTGTATAAGCCTTGTTGTCTGCCACATAAAGCCTTCACCTGTTCAGAAAGGCCCCTCCTCACTTACAGCGTCTTTTACCCTTGTACCTCTGTCTTTCCCTTCTTGCTTTGGTAATGCCAGCTGTCGATGGTATCTTAGCTGTATTGCTTCTCTCTTTGCTCATGCTGATTTCTCTATCTAGCATTTATACTTCTCTGTTCTTTACCTAGTAATGCCACCTTTTCCAGAAAGTCTGAACTACCTGCCACATCAAGCTAGATTAGAATTCCCTCCCTCCAAATTCTATCTCTGTTATCTCTAATGCAGTGGCCCCTTTTTATGATCACCCCTTTGTATGTCTAATTCTTCTATAATGTAAGTCTTTGATGGTAGTACTCTGTATTAGTCATGTTTTCCTCTTTGGTACTAATGACAACATTAATGTTAAAGTTGGACCAGTGAGATGGTTTAGCAGTTAAATTTAGAGATGCTTATCACCAAGATCTTTCTGGTCCTGGGACCCACATAGGAGAGAACCTTCTCCTACTCTGTCCTCCTCCACATGGGCATCATGGCACAGACACATGTGTACACACACAATAAATAAATAAAATGTAATTTTACAAGATTTTAATGTAGGATTGCAGGTACTTTACAGTAGAGTAAACAGAGCTTCTGGTGTCCTCTGCATATCCACTGTCTCTTCTCTGGAGCTGGAGATCATCGTTTTTGCACTGGATATATTGTAAAGCTTCCCAGCTGGGCTTTCACTCCCACCTGTCAGCTTTATTCTTAATGTGCTCTGCACACTCTAGCCAAGGTCTCCTCCCCAGTGCTCCTTTTCCTTTTAATAGTTTGGTAATGATCATGTGAGACAGACTCAGCTCTTGGAGAAGTGTTTTGATGTCCCCAAGTAATCTCCTTAGACTGTCAGCCTCAGCTTTTCTCCAGTGCAGTCTGGGCATCAGCTAGACTGAATGTCCTTCGTCTCAAGCCTATGCACACAGATACTCTGGGCATGTCCTTGCATCCTCACCCCGCTCCACCTGTTTTACTTTCTTTCTTCCTCAGGTGTCAGCCTCGGAACCCCTGACTACTCCCTCTCCACCAGTCACGATTTAATGTCATGCTTACACTTAAGGACATCATACTCACGTGTGGCATGGTCTTGTCAGATAATACTGACTGACCTTGACTGTTACATTCTGTACCACAGGTTCCATGGAAACTCCGTTCATGAGCAACAGTAGTGCAGTGGCAGCAGGCCAGGCCAGGTCTTATGCAAAGTAAACAGCAGCTTACTTTACGAACAAGAACAGCAAGTCAGCAAACCGGACTCTCACAGTGGGCTTTCTGACCAGACCACAGTGCTAATAGCCCTGTGGTGTTACCACCTCAGGGCTGGTTTTATAGCCTACTGTTGTGTCTCTGTTAGGCTTGTAACAAGTGTCAAATTCATGAATAAAAGATTGGTAAAAATCAGTATGAAGACCCAGAAAGACTTGAAGGTAGATGTTTGTAGTATATAATACTTTGTTATTACAATAATGTCTAATAAATAGTTTTTGTGGGTTGAAAGTTTTTACAAACTAGAAAAGAAGAAGAAGCCATGGAAGTGTGTGGAAGAAGAGTGAATCTAAGCGGTTACATTCCCAAGACATTCCTATGGCAAATGTGCTATTGATGATGAGATTGTTACTAATGGAGAATGATTTTAGTTGCTGCGAACACCTAACCACTTCACTTCCCTACTTCACCATAGAGTTAAAGCCCAGCCTAGCTTTCCTACTGTGAAATTCTGTTTATTTATTTATTATTGTGTGTGATGTGTGTGGAGGGCCGAGGAGAACCCTATGGTATCTGTTCTTCCCTTCATCCCTACACGGGTTCCAGGACTGAGCTCTACCTGCTGGCCTGTCTCACTGGCTCCACTCTCCTGTTGTTGACATCTGTTGTATCTGATCCTTGTTACTAAAGTAGCTAAGTCAAAGCCTGAGGATTTAGCAGCAGAACATGTAATACTGTGCTGCTACTGTGTCTTACTTGGGGAGCACTGCCCAAGTACAGGAGTTCCCAATGCCACCCCTTCCACCTCTAACCCTTGTCATTCAGCTGCATGAAGAGCATGTATAGGCCTTTCTTGGTGCCTTTGCATTAACTCAGAGAACAGGCTGCCCAAGGGTGCATAATGCATTTTTATAGGCTGATCCATTTTACTTTGAGTCTGAATGGAATTTTAAGTATTCTGTCTGCCAGTTGTCTTTGGAGCTGGTTTGTTTCTGTCCTCTGTGCGAAGCAAGCTCTAACTAGGCCTGTATCCATCCAGGAGCACTACACACTGCAGAGGCTGAAGCTGCTCCACAGAGTCTGACTCAGATTTACGCCTTGCCTGAAATTCCTCGAGACCAAAATGCTGCTGAGTCCTGGGACAATTTAGAAGCGGTATGTTAAACATATTTTCTTTTTGGTAACTGTGAGATGTAAAAGTAAGTAATTTCCTCCCTCTTTGTCTTTTTAAAGGACTTAATTGAACTTAGCCATCTGGTCACTGAGTTCTCCGTCCTAGTGAATGTAAGTATGTAACTGAGACTCAGAGCTGATCTGTCACTGTTCTCTTGATTATAATTTTAATAGAATTCATATAGTTTTAAAATATTTGTTTTTATTTTATGTGTATGAGTATTTTGCCTACATGTATGAATGTGCAATACCTATGTATTTGATGCCCACAAGCCAGAAGAGGGCATTAGATGCCCTGGAACTGGAGTTACAGAGGGTTTGGAGCTGCTATATGGGTGCTAGGAAGCAAACTCAGGTCCAGTGCAAGAGCAGCAAGATTATAATTTAAAAATGGTATTGAACTATGAATATGGCTTCTAAATTCTAGATCAGTTTAATAAATATTATGTTTAAAAGTACTTTGCTAGATTCTTAGCAATCTGACAAGGTTGTATACAGACATAAATTCAGTCTACTTTGTGCCTTTGGGGATGCCATAGAAGGAAGAGGTAGGCTTAGACTCTTAAACTCAATTTTCAAGCATGATAACTAAGTGCAAAATAAGGTATAGAGAGAAGCCTCAACAGTTTCAAGAAGAAGCATGTATTTCAGGGAGGGAGGCCTGGTTTATGAGACAGCAGCATTAGAGCTGCCATCACAGAGCTAGTAGTAACATGCCCTTTGAAGAACCAGTACATACTCATGGAGGGCCACAAGGGGTGCACCTGAGAGTAGGTGAACTAGGAGAAGACACGCTGAGCTCTGTGGACGGCTGAAGAGTACTAAGTGTACCTAATCGAAAGTCTAAAGCACCAGGGCAAAGCAAGGGTTGATGAGGGGCAGTTTGTGCTGCTATTGAATTGTGGGCCTGAAGGGCCAGTACAGATGTGGGGTCAAGCTCAAGTCCTGCGGTTCAGTTTGTGCCTTAGGAAGACTGTCATGGTGATGAAGAGGAGGTCATGGGCAGGGTGACTAGCTAGGAACCAGCTGCAAGAATTTAACCTGTAGGTAGAGTAGTAACTTACCTATATAATGTAAAGGATTCTCAGAAGACTTTGAGGATCAGATCCTGGAGGAAGGTGAAGTCAAAGACAGGAACCTTTAAAGCCTGAATGAATCTGTTGTCATAGACTAGGGAGCACATTGTAGTCTTGGTAGAAAGATAAATTTTCTATCATTATTTTTCTCAACTGTTATTTGTTTGTTTTCCCCTAGAAATCATAGAAAAATATGGTGTGTGAGCACTTGTGCAAATACCTGTTTGCACAAGTGCAAAACAGTTTCTACTTACGCTCTGGTTAATATAGTTTCCTGATCTTGATCAGCCATGAATTGCGACCCAGCTTCTCTGAGTCGTGGCTTCCCGAAGGCCTAGCTTTGAGGTGGAAACTCCTAGTGTCCAGCTCCTCAAAGCTGAGATGCGGAGGACTGTAGAGTTTGTGAATCTAGCCTCTGCTCTGCCCCAGCTTATCAGACCACTGACCTTCTGTCTTTAGCAGTTGTGAGGTGAGGACAGAATGCTTAGCCATTCTTCTGAAAGTTGTAGAAGAGGTGGGAGCTCTTCCTTGTGGAAATTCTGTCCTATCATCTCTCCTGGGCACTTTTGTCCTCTTGAGCCACGTGTGGGTGTGGAAGAGTTCGTCTTCTTTCAGTACAAGAGGTTTTCAAGGTTTTGAGATAAATTTCTTATTTCTTTGACCTACCCAGATACATTTTCATGTCTTAGAAACTTTTTTCTTTTGTGGCTCTTCTGTACCAAAAAATTCTAGACTCTCTGGTGTAAGTCTATTCTTCTTATGTTCTATGTTATGGGTATTTTATTGAATGATAATGACTAAAATTGAAGGTAGTAAATTGTTTGAATTATTTCTGATGCTTCTAAGTCAAAAGAAGTCTCTAGGCCAGCTTTCTTTATGACCTGTTATTGTTTGCAGATGGCAGGGATGATACAGGAGTGTCCCAACACATGTGTTGCTTACAGTCAAGATCTATCTAGTTATTGTAATTAATAATCTCCCACTCTAATGCAGTTCATAAAGTCTGCATATGCATAGTTACATAAATATATGCACTTGCTAAAGCCATCAGTCTGCACACTTTAATGTGTTTTAATACATGTAAATTATATACCACTAAAGTTGATTTTAAAAAACAAACCAAAGATATACTTAGCTCTTTGCAAGACAAATGCATTTCTCTTCTGGTGGGTAGGCATATGAAAGAAAAGAATAAAGTTTGTGGAGAATTACAGTTGTGTGTTCAGTTGTGTTAATATAGTAAGCAGGTCATAGCCCCAATCTAAGAAGGACTTACACGGCCACAGCTCCATACAAATGACCTAGTCATAATTTTCTCTGCAAGGACATGAGGTGCAAGGCTATTTGGCAGAAGCTCAAAGGAGAACCTTGGTTGTCATTCCCACGATGATTGAGTTCGTATGACACATGGCCAAGGATTCACAGAAGCTTCATTTAGGTACAGAATAAGCAGGGAGCACAGGAGTGACCACATCCTCTGTTGTTGTCACATGGATGTGATTGTATCTGGGCAACCATGCAGTCAAGGAACTCTCTCTCTCTGTGCATAGCTGTGCTAAACCCGGCAGGATCAAAAGGTCCTTTAGGGTGGGTAATGCTGATGATGCCTTTGTATGTTGAATGAAATGCCATAAACTTGTACTCTTGGAAGTGTAGTCAGAAGTTTCTGGCCTGGCCTAGCCTTGAGGTCCGGACCTGTGGTCCCACAGCTGCTTGGTCCCAATTAATCACACAGAGGCTTATATTAATTATAAACTGGCCTATGCCTCAGGCATGTTACTTGCTAACTCTTATACTTTAAGCTAACCCATACTTCTATTTGTGGTTAGTCACATTGCTTTGTACCTCTTTGCTTAGTGCAGCATTTTCATCCTGCTTCCTCTGCATCTCATTGTCGTCCCTCCCTGACTCTGCCCTCCGTTGTCTTTATCTCTGCTTGCATTTTCCATCTGTCTCTAAGCTGCCTTGCCATAGGCCAGAAGAGCTTCTTTATTAATCAATGGTAATAAAGCATATTCACAACATACAGAAAGACTTCCCATATTAGGAAGTCATTAGAATATTAAGTATATACATAGTTTGCTTCAAAACAAAGGATTCACAAAGATAATGAGAGAATGCAGTGTGGCCCAGTAACTCTGAGTATATTAATATCTACAGGCCCTTGCTCTGTTTGTACAAGTGCCTTTTTCTTGTGACCAGACCTGTTTCTTTCTAGTCAAGGAGAATTTAAACAACTCTGGGCCAAAAGTTGTAAAGCATGCCATCCTTACTGCTGGGTCTGTTTTGACTTCTATCTTGTATCTTTTTCTCTGTAGCTTTTGAGATTCAGTTTTGTTCTGGATGTATTAGAACAGGGCTGTAGTGGTTCAGTCAGGTTTACCCATGCATGGCCTCTGAGCTTTTGCACATTATTTGACAGCAAGTTTGCAGACCCGCTGGAAGGACGACTTCAGACAGGACCCTCCCTCCCTCCTCTCACTTCCCTCGACCTCAGGTGTTCTACAGTTTTGGTTTGGGCCTTTACATTACTTTCTACCTGGGCTGGAGAGATGGCTCAGTGGTTAAGAGCATTGACTGTTCTTCCAGAGGACCAGGGTTCAATTCCCAGCACCCACATGCTGGCTCATACTACTTTCTGCCTTTGCTCACATCCTTCAGTCCCTCCCACTGCAGTGTCCCTGCTTCTCTACCCTGCTCTTTGCCTTTGCTCGGCCAAGACAACCAGTCTCTTCCTGTGTGTCACATTTCTAGTTCTTCCTGAGTTTTTCTATTTCTGTGATTGCATATAATTAAGGCTGCAACCTATGGGGGAGTAAAGGGAACTAGCTGTAATTTGGGCACTGTCATAAGCTCATAGCTCTTCAAGCACACTAATAAGACTATACAACAACTTCTCCAAGGAGGAGCTTTGTTGTTGATATTAGTGGATTTGAGGATGAATTTGTTGAGTGAATTATTATTTTTGATATGATTACATGAACTCTTATTTCATGTTAGGCTGACAAGTGCCCACAGCAAGCATTTAAGGGAAAAAATAATTTCTCATTAGTTTTTAGTTCATCTATCCAACTTTCATTCTTCTCAATAAATATTAACTTAATAATTTGCATTTTCTCCTGAATCTAAGGTGCCCCTATAATTGCTTATCCACATTTAGCTATTTCCAGGCCAACAGGGTAACCTAATTGAATATTCTTTAAAATGTGCTTTACAAATGGCTTAGTTCATTATTAAAGGGCTGTTGATAACACTTCTAAGTGTGAAAGAGTAATATGCCAGGCAGGATATGGGGGGAGGGGTGTGGGAAAACTGTCCAGTATTGGAAATAAATAAATGAGAAGCAAAGAGGGAAAGTGGGCAGATAGAAGCAGAGGCCCTGAGTCCCCCATGGGTGAAGCCTGGTTCATAGACTGGAAATGTTCTGTATGTACAGGTTGGTCTAGCACAAAGACCTAAGGACTTGGCTCTAAGTGCAGTGTAATCTGGCATTCTCCTGATTGAGATTGGCACTGGCTGCAGTCATTGTGGAGTCACCAGCTCCTCCTTAGGCAGGAAGTCAGTTCTGGAGACAGGCAGTGGGGGGATAGAAGGCAGACTAAGGAAGAGCATCGAGGTCTGTTTAGTTGAGGATACCTGTTGGGCTTTCTGGCCTCTGCTTCCCCCGTCCCCATGTCTAAGCAAGCTTCCCCAGGTCTGCAGTACCTACAGATGCCAGCTACAAACCCAGGGCAGATGGGCTCATCTTGGGCTGGTTGTTGCATGATGAATGCTTTACAGTTGAAATAATGAGTTATCGTTAGAATGGGCATTTTTCTGGTAGTCTTTTCTCCAATTATTTCAAAGGACTTTTGTAGGCAATATTAATTATCTTTTACTATTCTACTTTAAACTTAAGAAGTCATTGTGGTGGATTGAAAGAGAATGGTCCCAATAGGCTCATATACTTGAATGCTTAGTCACCAGAGAGTGGGAGTCTTTGAAAAGATTAGAGAGATTAGGACGTGTGGCCTTGTTGGAGAAAGTTTGTCACTGGGTGTGGGCTTTGAGGTGTCAAAGGCCCATGCCAGACCCATTCTGTCTCTTGGCCTACTTATCAGGATGTAGCTCTCTCAGCCACTTCTCCAGCACCATGTATTCCACTGCGCTCCCTGTCATGACGATGATGGACTAAGGCCCTGAAACCCTAAGCAAGCTCCCCAGTTAAATGCTTTCTTATGTAAGAGTTGCTTGAGTCCTGGTGTTTCTTCACAGCCACAGACAGTGACTAAGACAGCCACAGTGTTGCAGTATCCTAAATTATAGGAAGAGGCACAGAAAATCTATCTTTCTGAGGTCTGCAATCACTTGGAGTGTAGACACAGCAATAGCTCTAGCAGACTCCTTCCTTAGCCCAAGGGAAAGGAGCTCTTTACCCTCCACCTTAGCCTATAAAGCTGTAAACGTTAAAACGTTAAAATGATAGGGTTTTACTGCAGTGGCTTATCTGCTAGCATAGACTGTCTCAGCAAGAGTGGAAGGCAGACAGAAGTACTGCTAAGGTGTTGGAAGGTTGCAAGTTGGATATTATTGGCCCTGGCATTTGCTTCTGTGGCTAAGAAGAAAGTTAACTGAAACGAACTTTGCTATTGTAAAAATGAAAACCAGGAACATTAAGGGAGATCTGTTATCTAAGAACATTATCACTAGGAGTGAGCTCACTAAAGGGTTTTGCTGGAAAGATGAGAGTTAGCCTTTCCTTGGGAAAACCAGAAAGGATGTTTCTGTTTCCCACTGTGCTTTGCAGACATCTTTTTGTATCCTCCTTGTAACACAATGAAGTAGAAATACAATTGTCCTCATGTAGCAGACAAGAGTACTTGGCCCAAGGACATACAAGTGTGTGAAATGGGAGGCTGCACCAATGGCTCAGCATTTAGGAGCATGTACTGCTCTTACACAGGATTTGGTTCCCAGAACCCACAGCAGGCAGCTCACAAACTTCCTGTAACTCCAGCTCCAAGAGATCTGATGCTCTCTTCTATATTACACACACACACACACACACACACACACACACACACACACACACACACACACACAATTCTCAGGACTGTCACATCAGAAGCCTGTGGCAGAGCCCAGCAATGTGTTTGCAGAAATTTTGTAAGTGATCTAGTTTTGAACTGAAGTTTCAGAGCTTTGGCTGCACTTGTACGACAAATTCAAAAGAAAATGGAAAAAGGACTATTTTAGGAATTGTTAGGGATGTCAAGATGGTGGTGAAGAATCATGGAATGAAGGGCCACCACAAAAGGCCTGGCAGAGAGAAGGTGCATGTTAGGCAGGGAAAGAATATCAATAATGCTAATAGGAACAGCTGGGCCTTAGGAGACTGTGATATTAAGCTTTAGGTGTGTGCCTCAGTCTAAATAGCTTCAGTACAAAAGTCAGTTGAATCACTGTATAAAGGGCATTATGTGGAATGAAAGAGAAGTTCTCCTGTGTTTTTCTACAAAGAAGTGGAAGAAATTGCCTATGTTCTGATGATCATAGTGATCAAGTGCATTTCTACATTGGATAGGACCTGCCCTACTTCACCATCAACATGGGTGCATATTATGGTATATAATTATCTAAGTAACTATATGCACCTACATGTGTGTATATGTGTCCATATATACACAGTTGTACCTATAAAAACTTTATAAAGTTGATCCTGACCAGGTCCTGGTTCCAAGGTAAGGACAGAGAGCTTGTGCCTGAGGTGTCAGAGCAGAGCTCAGTAGCCACTCATGAGTAACACTGAAGTGGTTTCACACACTAGAGATGAAATGGCAGTCAGTCCCCAGCTACACCAGTCATCCATTGGGGATCCCAGGAGTCATGGTCACTACTGGATCAGAACAGGTGTTGCTGTAGTAGGTAGACTGCTATATTAATATTGTTGATCTGAACCATCTTATTGGACTGTATTTGTTTAGTGAGAAGGTGTAAAATTCAAGACCACAGATTTTCTGTACTCTTCATTGCATATCAAAAGTGCAAAGATTTCATGCTGGACTACACAGCATTGTAGTCTCATTCATACAAAAGAACAATTTGTATTTGTTGCATCAAAGGCATTTTGATTTAAAGAGACTCTCCAAAGAAGATAAGTTATGGACTTTGTTTGAATTTGTTTTCCTTTTTTTTGCTATCAAACCCAACATGATATGTAAATGCTTATTTGGATTTTTTTCCCTCCCTCAAAGTAGGATTATTTGGAGAATAATATGTTTTTATATTTGAATGAATTTCAGTGTGAAGTGCTTTTTGCTATGAAGGTACCACCCTTTTATTACCCAATCATTAAGTCCCCCCTTTTTTTGTATGAAAGTGAATTCTACTTTCTACATGGTTTATCAGATGCTACTAATGAACCACTATTAAGACTGCAAGGCTGCAGTACCCGGGGCCTGATTACAGGAATTAAAATAGTGTGTGCTGGCTTCCCACTGCTCCCCAGCAGGACTGCTCACTCATAATTCCTTTGCATCTAGTCTCAGCAGGAGAAGATTGACAGCATTGCAGACCATGTCAACAGTGCTGCTGTGAATGTTGAAGAGGGAACCAAAAACTTGGGGAAGGTAAGATTCTGCTCCTGCTGACAAATCAATGGTACTCTGGCTCCCAGGAATCTCTAGTATTAACCCAATTGATCTGCTCTCTTCAGTGCTGAGGGAACCAGCAATTAAGGAAATAAGGAAGAAATGACACATAGGTAGTGTAAGAAATCAATGGCTGTAATATTCTATTCTATCATGAGAGATTTTTTTTCCCCAGAGAGAATGAACTGTAGTCTCACTCTAGGGCATTTAGTTGTTATGAAGGAATATGTGCAAAGGCCCAGGGAGAAGAGAAAGTGGTCCATTAATCGAGGCAGAGCAAAAGTGAGACTGCAGTAACACTAGAGGAGTGTGACAATCTATTATCTGTGTGATGTGATTTTCAACCCAGGTGCCTAGTGTGGAATAACCCCTGTGCTGAATCAAAGCTTTGGTGGGAGCCAGTGGCTGCTGAAACTGTTTAAATAAGCCAGCCAGATAGTGGATTGATTGCTTTGCAAGTAAAATCAATTTGTAGCTGTCCAGTCTGGAGCAATGTCTCTTAGTTCTGTGGTCTGGAGCAATGGCAGTACCTGTGGAATATTTTCACACACACACACACCCAAGAATAATCTGAGGTTAATTATGAACCCAGAGTTAAAGAGGCATTGCCAGGAGTAATGAGAGGAAAACACACATCACCACAGGCGGGTTTTCTCGACTCAGTTTCTAAATTGAATTTTTTCCTTTGCAGGCTGCAAAGTACAAGCTGGCAGCCCTGCCTGTGGCAGGTGCACTCATCGGAGGAGTGGTGGGGGGTCCCATCGGCCTCCTCGCAGGCTTCAAAGTGGCAGGAATTGCAGCTGCACTTGGTGGTGGGGTGTTGGGCTTCACAGGTGGAAAATTGATACAAAGAAGAAAACAGAAAATGATGGAGAAGCTCACTTCCAGCTGTCCAGATCTCCCTAGCCAAAGGGACAAAAAATGCAGTTAAAGCCCCAGCCTCCATCTGCTGCCAGTGCATCCATCCTGAGGAGCACCGACTGCTGTGGACTGCTCAGCTGCTGGAAGGCTCAGGAAGTGGCTCTTCGTGTCCCTGTGGTGTTGACCAGCACGACTGGATGTATTTGTCTGCTGGCTGTTACTGGAGATGTTAGAGGTGGAGGAGCCTGGGCTGAGGGTATGTGATGTCTGTCTGTTTACAGACTGCCAAAGAGCAAATGTTCTGCCTGGAAATGTGAAAACTGAACCTCTAACTTTAAGGATCTTAGATGTGTAGAAATGGATCGGGCACATGAGGGTCAGTGTATGTGCAGGTTATTCCCTTTTATAGGGAGGATGTAAGTTCAGGAGTCTGTCAGGTACGCATGTTGCTGCCTAACAAGGGGCACAGATGAACTACTTCTGTGCTTGGGGACTGATTGTACTTAGATCCATCTATATTTTGTGGTGAAGGAAATTAATACTATAAAATGAAAAGAGAAGTCCACTTCTTTACAATCTCATCATTGTGACATAGGTGTCTTTTCTGAAGTCTTCTCTGCCTTTCCAAATAAGGACCACGGAATCTCATGTGCGGGATCTACTAGCCCAGCCACCAGACCCACCTGCAGCTGGTGTTCTGAAGGTTCTCTGCTTCTGTGGGGGAATTCTATCCATTTAATGAAGATTTTTCTCATAATCTGCCTTTTTATATCATTTTCAGTCTCTACCCCTACCTGTAATCTCTTAAATTGAAAAAAAGAAATTTTAAATATTCCCAACACTTTTTTTTTTGGCAAAGACCTCATCATGAGTACATTAGAACTTCAAGAGGGGTCGGTCTGGGCCTCTTAGTCTTGGGCGGGTGTGAGAGGGAGCTTTCTACCTCATTGTGTTACATCTGCCCTTTCACAGGCTCTCTCCTGTTCTCCAGTTTCCACTGCTGCTGTTCCTCCCAGTGTTCACACTTAACTTCTCCCATGTTCTAGATGGATTCAGACCTGATGAAAGATCTGTGCTAACAGACATCAGGCATGGTCCAGTCCAGCTCCTTGTCTGTCTCACACAAGGAGAAAGGACTTGAGACTTCAGGCAGCCCCACCCTACATTCTAACTCACTTGAAGTAGGAAGGGGCCACCCGGTGCCTCATTCTTTAATCTCTCCTGAGGAGAAAGCACAGTCAGCCGGGAGCAGAGTTCAAGGACTCAAGGATTTCTCACTTAGCTTCTTTTAAGAGCTGTGTTGATTTCTATTGATTGCCTCTTTTCCCTCTGTGTTGCAAGATCTTCCCTTTCACGCTTCTGAGTCTTACTGATGCATTCCTATGGAAGAAAGCACTACATCATATTAAATCATTGTTATCTGCTGACTTAAGACTTTAATACAAAACCAAAACCAAAAACAGCAAGTACTTTGAGTAAGTGTCGGATTCCCAGTCATTGTCTGACACTAGGAATCATGTTATTTGGAGGAATTATCTCTAACTTCATCTGCTTCTTGCTGCTCCTCTAGGCATGTCAGTCAGACCTTAGCAGGAGGCAGAACTCATCCAGATTTTATTTAAAACAATATTCCTTTTCATTTTTTTTTTTAAATGTTTTCTCCTGTGTAGCTCTGGCTGTCCTGGAACTTACTCTGTAGACCAGGCTGGCCTTGAACTCAGAGATGTATCTGCCTGTGTTGTTGAGTGCTGGGATTAAAGGCATGCTCCACTACCACCTGACAGACAAAATTCTTGAACCTCCATCACAGGATATTCTGATACAGCCAGTCCAGCCTGCTCAGCTGGAATTGTAAGAGTAAGAAATGCTGTTTCATTGCTTAATCTCCCATATTCTAGTTCATCTTCCCATTGCTTAGTGCTCACTCTGCCAGTCCCCAAAGGGCCACTCCATCAGCGTGCTGAAACAGCCACAGCACAAAGGACTTAGAAAAACCAGGATGAGGCTTATATCTGAAACCCACATCTTCAGATTTCACATTTGACTGAGCCAGTGCGGGAGCTGTTAACATGATCATAAACTGTGAGTACTGGACTTTTGACTGTAGCCATCTAAATGCTTAAGGAAGTTACAGTCTTCTTCAAAATTTTGTACTTTAAAGTTACCTAGAAATTGTACCTCATTTCTCCACAATAGAACCTAATAGCCAACTTTTTGTGGAAATTGCTTAGAGGTGTTTAATCAACTATAAATGATATAAAGTACTTAAAAGTATAAATTAGTCAATATGACATGGAGGTGATCTTAAAATTGAACTTAATAAGTTCCATAGTGTCAAGTTAAATTATTTTCTCTATGATTTATCACTTATTTTTATTTCAACCAGTTAAAAAGGACCACTTTAATTAAGGTCATAAAATCTGTAGAGACTCATTTCAGTAATGACAGCACTCCTAAAGACATATATATATATAATATATATATAATAATCTGTGAATTTTCTTGAAATTTTGGTGTAATCCACAGTAAAAAAAATGTATTAAAATTGAACATATATATATCAAAATGTTTATCATTATGTGCAATACATTTTGATGTTTTGTTTTTCAAAATACTAATTTCAACCCACTAAACCAATATATTATACAAGTAGATTGCCACCCTCAGTTTTTAAAAAACACCCTTCCCTACAGAAGAACTGATGCTTCCAAGCAGTTAGCCAGGTACTTCAGGCATTTTTGGAGAGGGTTACTGGGCCTCAGAGGAACTAAGTAATGTGCAGAGTCATTCAGTTCTAAAGGAGGAAGCTGAGATGGGACTGGGTACGTTGATTCTCAATCTCTCTTGGCTATACTGCATTGCCTCACCAGAAGCCCAGAGAGTGTAAGGCCAGCTGTGAGCAACCCATGTAGTTCCTTTGTTTCTTTATCTTCTGGTGCCTCACCAGGTGCCCACAGCCTGCTCTTAACTGTGGCCATGTCAGAACACAGCACTGGACTATTCCTCAAATATAAAGTGAAGAAGGCCACTATCTGCCCCACTCTCTACACATTGGTTTATATTATAGGTTACGATCATTGTTTAAAGTGGTTTATATAATTAAAAATAAGCAATACTTTTAAAACAAATCTCTTGTAGCTTTTAGAATCAATTAATCATTACCCTTTAAATGATGCTCCTGGAAAGCCATGCACACGTGGTAGGGTGCTGGTAACACACTTAAGCTATTTCTGAACATGTAGTTTTGTATGTGCCACCAAAGAAATAAGGAAAGCCACAGGCCATTGTGATTCTGCTCTCTCCCCATCTTCATTCTGTGTCTTCTTTGGCTTATGTACCTACCTCACACACAGAAGCCAGGGGGCTAACATGCTGAGAGAGTGAGCATCCTGAAGCTGCCTAGGACTGGCCCTACTTCTGGAGCAGGGACTAGGTCCCCTGAAACTCCTGCATACCACAAATGTCCCTCTTCCTGTCTGCCTGTCATGCTCTTACATTTCCTGCAGCATGCTGATAACACTTACGAGTCATAAGAAGTTTTGAAACTGAACTAGAAATATCTAGCACACAATGTTTCCTTCCAGTGAAAGCCCAGAAACCAAACCATCCTCTGAGTACTTAGTAAAGAAAAAAAAGGCATTTCTCAGAAGATCCCCAGAAGCCCGTCACTGAGAGTGCATGGACTCTAGATAGAGAAGGAAAAGCCCAGAGCAAGGTCCTTCAGAAGCAATGCTTTCCACCATGGTCTAGAATGTGGCTATGACATTCCCAAGTAGTGGGAGGTCCAACAAGGCAAGGGTGCTTCCTTTCTGACCCAGTCATAAAACACATTCAGATTCTGTTTATATGTGGAATTTAGTTGTCATTGCTTTCTGAAATAGGTATTATTGGTAGCCCAGGCTGGCTTCGAATTTGCAATCCTGCTGCCATCTTCCAGGTGCTGGTATTATAAGCATCCAACTCTTCTTTATAGCTGTTATTAACACTAGTGTTTCTAGCAAATGGTTTTATTTGGGTTCATAAGCTTGACAGCCTTTCACAAAAAAACTTCTTGAGTGTCATAAGTGGTTAACCTTCCAATAAATTAGTGTGACAAAAATACATCTGTGCAATATTAACCAAACAAATACATCGAAATAAAAACGTAAGTGCCAAAGGCAAATGATTTGCCCAAGATCACAAAGCTACTTTGTGTAAGATGGAAGAGAATGATCTGGAGTGTGGGGAGTCCTCTGTGTGTTTTTGTTACGTTTTTACCATATCAAATTGCCTGCTGAAGATTGAGTCTCAACACAACTTCAGTGGTCCAAATCAGGCAAAATGGAAAGAAATGTCCTTAGAGGAACTTAGATGCAGGTTCTTAACCTTCCGAGCAATGTCACTCTCACCACTGTGCCTTTGTGGCCGAAGCACAAGGATCCCCTGAACAGCAAGCAAGCTCCATCAGCATCCACAGTTGTCAGCTTGCACAATAGTGCGCGTGGGCTCTGCATGCACTTCCCACTGTTTGAGACTTTCCTCTGATGTTAATTACTAAATTGTGTTACTATTTTTATTAACTAAACCCCTTAAATAAGTTTTCAATATCATTATTGAATTAAAGGTGTTGGCAAGATAAGAACAAAGAAAGGCTAAATGGCAAGAATTTCTGCATAATTATGTTGTTCCTGATTTGGTCTGCCATTATGTTGCCGAGTGGTGCTTGAATAAGGAAATATGCAATAAAATTGATCCATTTAACAAATACTACACTGATTTCCTGTTGTATGTTGAATGCTAGTGTCGTACACAGAAAGATAGACCTGTAGACTGTCATGGTGAGCCACGCAGTTACCTAAGTGGGTATGCCACACCAAAGCAGGCTAAGTACTGGGAAGAGAATGGACAAAGGATTAGATGCCGCAAAGAAAGAATAACTAGAAAGGAACAGGAAGGCTTTGTAGAGCCGAGTGTTTGAGCAGTAGGTAAGGAAGACATAGCTTGATAGAAGAGAGGCTGTAAGTTTCGGGTGAATGAGGAATTCCATGAAATATAAAATGACATGGGGAAAATGAAGGAATTAAAAACAAGAAAACAAGGAATTGAATGTATAACGTAACAATGAAGTTGGTTATGGATGAGAGTGGCTATATATATATATATGTATATATATATATATATACATATATATATATAGTGGCCTCCCAACCATAAAATTATTTTATTGCTACACCATAACTGTAATTTTGCTACTGTTATGAATCGTAAATATCTGTGTTTTCCTGATGCTCTTAGGTGACCTCTGTGAAAGGGTTCCCTTCGTTACCAGAAATGTCCCTCACACTGGCTAGAGCTTTTGGTGTATTTAGTGTACTTAGTTGCCTTTCTTTCTGACCTCACATTTGTGAGATCTCCCCGTTCAATACTGAATGCTTACTTTGTGATGATAACTCGTTCTATAAACATTTATTGGAAATCCATGGAGAAAAGCCATGGAATTTACCTTTTCATGCGCAGGACCTCCAGTTGAGTTTGTTAGAGTGTTCCAAACACCGCTCCAGTTTGCCTCCGGGCACCCCACCCCCATCCCCTGTCATCACAATGTTGTGGCCATGACCCCACCCGTAGATTGCGCTCCCAGCTACAGCCCTGCTTGCCCATGCCTCTGGGAATGGCTGCATGCTCATCCGTTCTTTTAAAAGGGAATAACATGGGGCAGTGATTCCTTTTTTTCCTCTGCTCTCTCCTCTTCTCCCTCTCTTCTTTCTTCTCCGGATATCCAACCCCCTCCCCCTAAGTAAAACTCTAAGAGGCACCAGGCAGCGAATGTTTTGTCTTTCCCACGCACAAAATACTAACAGAGTTTGCCATGGTCATATTTCCTGACAGATATTTTCACCTGTGGGTTTATTCAGAGTTGAATTCTTCAGAATTGAATTTTTCTCTTTAGTGGTAGTAGGACCTCTCTGGTTAGACTGGAAGTTCCATTTGGGATCTGACTATACATTGGAGGTGGGGGTAGCCAATGAAATACAAGGATGAAAAGAGAGCAGTTGAGTGGAGAGGCTTTAGCATTTGGGTCCTAACTGTGCAGGCAGGAAACAGGATGTGCAGGAGCTAGGACATACCACTCTTGGTGTAGTGCCTACTTTTTTTTATAGAGAGATGCAAGATTCAAGAGAAGAAATTTGGGGAATACATTGAGAACTTGAATGTCAAAAGGATTCAAGAATCTGTAGATGAAGACATTTCTTTGTCAGATTAAAAGTCCTGATCAGGAAGAAAGATCCCGATCTCTGTCATATCAAAAGTACTATTGGATTTTTTTTTTAATCTACTGTTTTATAGCTGGATTGTAGGATTAGTAGGGGGTCTACATTAGTTATTTTTCTTGTTGTTGAGACAAATAACAAAAGTACTTAAGGAAACAAGGGTTTATTTTGCTCAAATCTCAGGAGCTTGAGGCAGCTGTTGGCATTGTATGTGTAGTTGGGAGGTGCTGGTGCTCAGCTTTCTCCTTTGTATGTAGTCTGGGACCCCAGACCATGGAAAGGTACAGCCCAGTTTAACCTGATCTAGAAGCTCCCTTGCAGGGTTGTCCAGAGGCTTGTTTCAGTGTCTGGCTATTCTAGATCTTGTCAACTTGGCAGTATTATCACAGGGCCTAAGATTTATAATTGCACTGACAAATAGAATGTACATGAAGGGGAGCAAAGGCATTGTTAGGCAAGCAGAGAATGGAATAAAGCTGGAAAAGGCTGAAGCTAAGAGGGACACACTTGGATAGGATTTGAACTCAGGTTTCAGATGCTAAAGTTCATACACTTACCCCACCAAACTAGCCTCTCTCGATAGAATGGAAAGATAGTGTGACACTACAGTTACCTTTTCTCTGTCTTGTTCATAAAAGATTATTGTCATGTATCTGGGGAGGGTTGGGGTCAACAACTCAAGACACTCTTAGAGACCATTCCTTTGATAGCTCCTTGCCTATGATACAGGGTGCCTATGATACAGGGTGACTTTAAATAATTATGTATGCTAAATGCCCAGAATGGTGGTTGGTTCAGACTAACTAACTATTAGTGACTATGGTTATAGCATTTACTATTTTCTGCAATGTGGTGGTTTGCATAAAAATGGTCCCCACTGACTCACAGAGAGTGGTATTATTGGCAGTGTGACCTTGTTGGAAGAGGGTGGGTTTTGAGGTTCCAGAAGATCAGGCCAGTTCCAGTTTCTTGCTATCTGTTAATCTGGATGAAGGACTCTCAGCTCCCTGTCCAGCACCATGTCTGCCTGCATGCTACCATGCTTCCTGCCATAGCAGAAATAGACTAAACCTCTGAAATGTAAGCCAGCCTCAATTAAATGTTTTTATAAGAGTTGCCAACAATAAATCCATGTGTATTAATGTGAAAATATGGTGTACCTGTAAGAATAGTAAAAGCAATACCGAGTGACACTAAGATGAGCAGAGGTGCTGTGGGACATTGCTCCTATACACTGTAAAGATTTGTTATTCATACTGGTTTAATAAAATGCTGATTGGTCACTAGAGGCAAGAAGTATAGGCAGGGCAACCAGACTAGGAGAATTCTGGGAGGAGATGGGGTAGAGAAGCAGATGCCAGCAAGTTGAAAATGCTGCAGTGAGAAAAGGTACCAAGCCACATGGCTAAACATAAATAGAATTATGGGTTAATTTTAAACACAAGAGCTAGATAGTAATATGCCTGAACTACTGGCCTAGCATTTACTATAATATTAAGTCTCCAAGTCAATTATCTGGAAAGTGGCTGCTGTGTATTTGAGTTTCTGGTGGGACAGAAACATCCAACTACACAGAGATGAGAAAATAATTGAATTTTTAAGAGTAAGTTGACACACTCTTTCCTCTGGCCAAATGGTGGTAACATATTATGCATGCTTAACATTTTTATTTTTACATGGAAAGTAGCAGGTTCCTTATGGCATTTCCACACATCCTCTTCTATCCCATATCCCTGCCCACATCCCAGTATAAGCCTTTCCACTCCTAGTATTATCCGTCTCCGCTCGTCTCCTTTAAGGCTTCTTTAGTCCCTTCTCTCATGGACCTTTTTCCAGTTTTCTGGCCTGTACCCACATTCACTCTCTTGTAAATACACATACATAAAAGTTAGACGCGAGGATATACATGTGAGAGAAAATGTCTGTACTTCCAAACCTGGGCTATCTCACTTAAAAGAGTCATACCTCTGTTTTCCTGCAAAGTACAGAAGTAATTTCTATTTACAGCTGACTAAAATTCCACTGTGTATATGCAGCCATTTTAATTATCCATTCATCTGTTGATGGACATCTAAGCTGATTCTATTTCCTTGCTACACTGAACAAAGCAGCAGCCAGCATGGAGATGCAACTATTTCCAAAGAACATGGTCCTTTGGGCACACACAGGGGTAGTATAGCTGGACTAAATGGTAGTTCTATAGTTTACTGTCCCACTAACACAAAATAAGGGCTCTTTCCACACACCTTTGCCAGCATTTGTCCTTTGCCTTTCAGATGGGTGAGGTGCAATCTCAAAGCAGTTTTAATTTACATTTCCCTGAAAGCTAGGAGTGCTAAACACTTCTGAGAATTCCATGGTCTCCTTAGCCCATTTTCTTTTGATTGGTTGTATAGCCTTTTGAGATCTTTCTATATTGTATATGTTAATCCTGTCAGATGGGTTGGGCATATGGCTCAGTGATAGAGTATGATCAAGTCCTAGGTTCAAGCCTCATCACTGGGAAAGAAAATCCTGTCAGATATACAGCTGACTACTATTTTCTCCCTTTCTGTAGGCTGTGCCTTCAATTTATTTCCTCTGCTGTACAAAACACCCTTTAATTTCAGAAGGTTCTTTTTGTCAACAGTTGGCCTTATTTGCTGAGGGGCTGGTGTTCTGTTCAGGAAGTCCTTACTCATGGCTGCACTATAATGCTCCCTGCCCTTGCCTCTAGCAGAAGCAGCATCTGGCCTTATATTAAGATCTTTGATCCACTTGTAGTTGATCTCTGTCCAGGATGAAAGAGAAGGACGTGGGTTCATCTTTCTAATTATAGATAGCAAGTTTTCTCAGTTTGTTTTTCTTCAGTGAGCATTTTTGGCATCTTTGACAACAATCAATCAGGTGGCTGTGGCAAATGGATTTATATCTCAATCTATTCCACTCCATTTATTGACATCTTTGTGTCATTGTCTTGCTGTTTTTATCAGTATGGCTCTGGAGTATAACTTGAAATCAGCTATGGTGATACTATCAGAGATCTGAAATTAAATGAATTCTAAGACTCTGCTCCTTCATTTCTGTGAAGAATGACATTGGTATCTTGACAGAGGTTGCATTAAATCTGTCTAGATTGCAAGACAGCTATTCTTAAAATGCCGATTCTCCTATCAGTGAGCATGGGAGGCATTTCCATTTTCTATTGCCACCTTCCATTTCTCTTTTCTCCATTTGTATTTTTTGAGACAGTCTCACTATGCAGCCCTGATGGGTCTGGAAAGTGTCGTGTAGACCAGGCTAGCCTTGAACATGCAGAGATGCACTTGTCTCTGCCTCCCAAGTGCTGTGGTTAAAGACCTACACTACCACTCCTCCTGTTCTCGAGGCTGTTGGAGCTTTTGTTAGAGAGGTCAGCTTCCTCAGGTTAGGAATTTCTTTATTATCATCTCCATCTCGCTATCTTAGATTGAATAGATCATATACATCTAGAACTCATCTGCTTAATCTTCCGATTTAGTAGAATATGTTTTTAAGGTGTATCCTAGTGATTTTCTCAATTCCATTGGCAAACCACTAGTAATTCATTAAATGATTTAAGACACAGTTGTTGAGGAAGGGGTTTGTGACCCTGATGGCTGTTTTTCCTTACCGAGAGTGATACCCAAACATGAAAATGTGTGATGTCTAGTTAGGAATAGAGTGATCTTAGATCTTCATTTATATCTGTTGTCCTGGAAAATTGTTATATTTCCTTTGACTTACAGAATTTCTGGTTTGGTCTGTCTTAAATCAGAGTGTCAGGCTCATTATGATGTGCCCCTTTTCCTGTGTGTTGCCAGTAATGCCATGTTTGGCTTTCCTTCCTGGGTAGTAATTGGAGCAAGGAAAAGCACCAATCATCTTCCAAAGTGAGTTTATTGCTGCCTACACTGTAAGGAACCAAGACTAGACATAAACTGCCTCTGTCACATCTGTCCCCATTAACTACACAAGGTCCATCAGCTAAGGGCCAGTGGGAGATCCCTGATAGAAATGGATGAGTTTGGAGAAACCATGAGTCAGTAAATAACTGGCAATACTTACCATTACAGTAAGAAACAGTAATAACAGCCTCTGAGAAAACCAATTTTCCTGAAGAGGGCCCTAACATGTATACAGTGTGGCTTTTCTGTGCCTAGTCTAAGATGGCTGTTTTCTGTGGCTCTGACCATAGCAGGTATGTGCATTTCAGCTCTTAGCTTCATAATGGGAGGGGCAGTTTATTAAATCCCAAATCATCAGCCTGGAAACAAACAGAAGTTCCTGCCTATGAAAGCAGTTTTGTCAATTCACTCATTGCCTAAAAGACAGTTGACCAAACTAGGGTCAGATCTAACTTACACAAAATGTGAGGTTAGAAGAAAATTCCCAGTGCCCAAGACTGTTGCCAAGACAGCAACCATTCTGTTAGTTAAAAATCTCTAGTTTGGTGGGCACTGTAAACCTCTGGAGCTCAAAGCTAGCTTAGCAGGCAGGACTGAAGGTGACAAATTCATTGATAGGTTATGTTTAACTGACAAAATCAAACAGCTGAGATACAAAGATTTGCTATCAGAATCCATTTCAGCTATAGGGACAACTTCTTCTTGACACCTTCGCTTGCTTGTTCTGTACTCTAGCTTTCTGATTCCCATCAGAAACCTGCTGAATTCTTCTAGTGTCAAGTGACTGGAACAGAAAGATGGCTGTCTTACTTTACTTTCCTTATAACCTGTATGCACATGGAAATCAGGGGATACATGTACTCCTGATGGTGAGTAACCTAGAACACGAAAAACTATGGGAATGCAGGTGATGTGTCTTAGCATGTTTTCTATTGCTACTTCCCAGATGACTCTTAACTTGTGTGAACGGACTAACTAGAACAGGATGACACTTGTCCTACACATTGACTAGGTGGAATTTGCTAGACAAGAGGTGGGGGCGGACTTTTGGAGAAGCAACTTGAAGCAGCACTATTCCAGGGTCCATTGTCTATCTTTCCCAGTGTTCTTGAGAGACCTGGACACATACTCAAGGCTGGGTTTGTGTTATCTGCACAGGACCTGACAGGCCCCATTCTGAATCAAGTCGAGCACAATGACATCTAAAAAATAACATTATACCCGGAAAGGCCAGAGGCTCTGGTCACCTAGATTCCAAGTAAAACATTACAGTATTTATGAAATAACAAAAAGCTCAAATGTAGAAGTATTTTACAAATATAGTTTTATTATTTGGAAATACATACAAAATTTCACACACAGCTAAAAAAGATGCTAAGCAGAGGTCCTACCAGGCTATTTTCATGGCTATCTAAGTCATTATGGCCAGCAGTGATCCTGGAGTAGTAGCTTCTCCTCACCAGCTCTGAGAATTACCTAAATCTTTCCCCAACAAAGACATCTGGCACTTTAGAATGTTCATATGCCTTTATCCAACAAAACAGCTAAATGCCACAAACTGCAATCATTTGAAAACTGCAATACTGTGCCCAATTTATCATGTATCCTGGTTTCTCACACTGTCTCAATAGTTGCTAATAGAAAGCACTGCTGTGTGATACAGGGTATAGGCCAAAAGCCTTAAAATAACTTAAGGTGGCAAGTTTGTTGTTTGTGTATGTGTTTAAATTGTATGTCATTTTACTTTTGGTCAAGAAAACTATATCTGTCAAAGCAAAAAAAAAAAAAAAAAGTTGTTTTGGTTTCCTGATTATTATACCATTACTTTTTTTGCCTTGATACCTTTTTGAAGTCTTTTTTTGGCAACATTAACACTTCCTCAAGTTCATTCTGGGCATCCCATTTCTAACACTGTTCTGTATCTCATGTCCCTTGGTAGCTTTTAGCAACAAGCTCCTCTTCTTTTTGCACACAATCCCTGACAAAACTGACTTCATCAGTAAGCTCCCCACAAGACACTTTCAGTTGATCATTCTCTACCTTATACATTCATTTCAACACCTGTACATAGAGGCCAGAGGACAGTGGATGTCCTGTTTCATCATCCTGGCGGAGGAGCAAGAAGCCTGGTTTCTGGTTCTTATTCAACCATTCTTCAGTGCAATATGGCATCTTTTCTAGCAGAGAAGCCTAAGGCTCAGTACAGTCTGAGTACAATGAGGTGATGTCTGTAGCACTGACTTATTAAGTCTGAGACCTGCTTCTATTGTATCATTTTCAAATATGGATCCCTAGGACCTGCAGTGTAGTGGAAAGCCCATGTGTCACTTTTCCAAGCCTCCAGTGAGTTAGCCTTCCCACAAGCACTCTTTCCTAGTACGTCATGCTGTTCCATATTATATCCTTGAAAAATCCTACCTCCTCTCAGGTATTCATCTTTTAAAACTCCAGCATAACTTCATCAATGGAATTTTTGGAACTCAGTACTTCTATGCCAGGCACACTAATTCCCTCTATTTCCTCCTATATTCAATTTGGAACAGCTTGTTACAGTGGTAATTCATTTGGTCATTGACGTGGCAAACTATAAACAAGTCTAAGTAAAATGTGACAGCACCAGAAACCTTTGAGTAACTGTCAACTGATATCTGTTCCCCCATGACTTCCAATCCTAATTCAGTACTAAACCTTCAAATATCTCGACTGCCCTCCCTCACCTGTGTTTTCTCTAAGAAAAAGTCGTTTTGGTTTTTGAGACAGGTTTTCAATGTATAGCCCAGGTTGTCTTGGAACTCGCTCTGTAGACAACACTAGCCTTTAACTCACAGAGACCTGCCTGTTTATGCCTCCTGAGTGCTGGAATGCCACCACTAAAAACAGTATAGACAGTTTATTTTAGAACATTTTATTACCCTAAATTCTCTTCATGGAGTGCACTTGTACTTGTGAAGACCTTTTTATAAACTGGCACCAAGTCCTGTTGAGTGCTGAGCACTTTCCATGGCATAAAAATTACACAAGAGCACTTAGTTTCTTATTCTTTCAATAAACATTTGAAGATGATGACTTAAGTGTCTAAACTGTTAGCCACAGGCACAATGTTCAGAACCACTGTCCTTAATGGCTTCACTATCCAGGGAAGACAATGGCAATGGAAGGGCCACAGCCAAGTCCTGATATGTGTGAATGCTACATCATACACCAAGTCTTTCATTTAACAGCCCCTCTGTCATCTGAGGCCACACTGAAGATGTGCTCCTTATGATCTCCCCCCCCCCAATAACTACTCTCAGCTAAATGTCTACAGCTCAATATTTGAGTGGTATATTTTTTTCAAACCTAATTACACGATCACAATCCATTACAGCTGGTTTTCTTTCTTTCTCTCTTTTCTCCTTTTTGTGTGTTTTGATCTTGTATTTAAGCTTGCTGTATACCTGTGAGTTTTCATTCTGAACCTCTCCATTCTGGTCAGTCTCATCAGTGGAAACAACAACTGTAATCATATTCAAGACACTGACTAAATGCAATGAAGTGACAGAATAAAGGCCAGCTTCTAGAAAGCTCTGTCCTAGGTTTCCAGTCACAATCTGGTAAAATATTCTAAACATGCCCCTTATAACCTTATTAATATTTATTATTCTGAATAAAACTATAGAAACTATGGACAAAGTCATGCATAATTAAGAACATAAAGCTGATATTTAAAAATAACAGTTATTAAATATCCATTATAAATATTCATTTTATTTTAAAGGATTGGAAGATGTTACATATCACATACTACATATAATGGCACATGTCAACCTTTTAAGCTTAGAAATAATATCTTCCCAAACTGGGACTGACTTATATCCCAAGGATAAATGACCCTTGGCCTATAGCACCACATCCAGGCCCCGAGGAAAGCCAATTTTGAGCCTGTCTGGCCTCTGGCACTGGGATTCCTGATATAATGTGGAGGGTCCTCTTCCTCTGCTTTTATACCTAGCAGTACTGAGGCCTGGGAGGGACCTTCTGACTGCATACAGCAGACGTGGAAAATCAAGGAAGCTAGAGGGTAGGGCCCTCTAAAAATTCACAATAGTTAAAAATGGGGGAAAGAATTTAAAACATAGTGTTCTTTAACATCTTTGTTTTTGATCTACATAACTATAACAAAACTACAAAAGACAGAAGGAGGCTTACAATAATTGAAATACAGTTTCTCTTTGAAAATGGAAATTTCTAGACAGAAAGAGCCTTAAAAATGTCTAGTTCAACACTAGTAACCCGCTCCATTGGTGTCTCTACTTTCCTGACTTCAGGGTTAATTTGTTCAAAGTTTTAAATGCCATCCATATGCCAGTTTTTCAGACAAATGCATAGAAATTTAATAATACTTCCTTTTTTTCTTTCTTAATTCATAAGGACAATTCCTGCCAAATGCTCTGGCTTATGGCTCTCCTCCTCTTCATAGTGTATTTAAGTTACACACTGGGAATCCAAGAAGAACCACTATGGAATTTTCATAATCAATGCCCGGCCAATCAGTATAAAACAGTACACAGTGTGAAAATTTTAATTTATTCCCCTCCAAGTCTTTAGAATATATATCCCTTTAGCTTTCAGAACTGTGATAATAAAAATATCAATAGAATTGATCATGTGACAAGAAAAGAAGAAAAAGCATACAGCGCATGGGAACCAGGCCCAATTCTCTTGCCTGTGCAATGGTAGTGCGAGGTAACGGGATGCTGCTGGCAACGCCACCCACTGCTTTCATTATAAAAACCGTACAGGACAGATGTAAAGTGGAGATAGGCCTCTGGGTTTTATTTTATTATTTTTTTAAACCCTAGCAGATTTTTTAAAAAGAGGCTGTATTAAATGACAATGCATTTGAGTCAGGGGGAGGAAAAAAATTAAAAACCCAAAACTTCTTTCAGTTTATTCAAAATAAAAATACACATAGAATTATGAAAATATAGGTTTACTATTTCCGCCACAGAAGCCAATCCTGCTGCTGAAAGGCTCACAGTGTTCTCTCGGGTTTTACAGCTCATCTCGATCCCTCAATAAAGTATACCTATACTCGCTGGGGGCCAGCTTCTGGAAAGAGCTCTCTGGAGGGCTGCTTGCTACATCCTGGTCTTGCTACAAAAGAAAGAAAAGAATATTCATACCAAAATATTTTATAGGGTTATCATACTTTACTATTACATGACTGGCAGTGAGTCATGTAATACTTGCTTAATAAATAATAAATAAGATAAAAAGTGTTGCCAAAGTCAAAAGGTAAGTTTGTGATCTTGTGCCTTGATGTAAACAACCCTACTCTGTTCAGGGAATGGCTACCACAGAGCCAGACTCTGGGCCTGTCACGGTGCTTGCACCACAGAGGCATTGCCTTGGTACAAATGATCCCTACTCTGTTAGTAAAGCTGCCGTTTATCAACTACCTCCATTCCAGAAATCAGGAGAACTCAGCTGAGATGAGAAAAGACACTCAGTACTGTAATAAACCTCTGTAATACTTAGGTGGCATAAGTAGACATGATACAGAGAAGCCACCAAGTGACTCCACAGATTCTGAGGAAAAGCAGCACAGTCTGTACTTTAACACCATGAGCATCTCAGGAGCAGCCTCAGCTTCTCCACAGGACAGTCCCTACAGCGGGCAGCATATGGCACACAGTGGACATTCTAACAGACTAGCATGTGCCCGCCCTTGAGAACAGAAGGTGGTAGATACCTCTACCTATTTGACTTTGCCAGGCTCCATTTCCTCACTAAATATTTTCTGCTGAAATACATACAAAAGCTGAACTCATATTACTATAAACACATACAGTATCTTGTACCTAGTTGGTTTAGTACAAAAATATGAATAAACCACACGGATAAATACAACACTGTCTAAGGGAGAAAGTGAAACAAATTAGGACAATACAATATGGTAAACCTGATGCTTTTCCTGAGCATACAGAACAGTGGTTCTTGACCTATGAGTCATGACCTCCTTGGGGGGTTCAATGGCTCTTTCATAAGGATCACCTAAGGCCATCCTATATATAAGATACTCATATTATGATTCAAAACAGTAGCAAAATTATGTTGTGATGTAGCAATGAGAACAATGTTATGATCCAGGGTCACTGTAACACATGAGGAACTATATTAAGGGGCTGCAGCATTGGGAAGGTTGAGAACACTGGTCTAGAGTAACAAGCAGGCTTTGTGGGCTGAAGAAAATAATTGCCTTTGGATTACTGTCTCTAGCAGAATTCCCCTTTTTAATAGTAGCTTATGACCAAGGGAAAAATCTGATCTCATTTCTCAAATAAAGCATATGATCAGCTTCCCAAGAGAACTCTTGACTTTGAACCTAATCTGACTCTCAAATAAGGTAAGGAAAAATTTAGTTTTTTTCTTTGATAAATATGAGTTCTTTGAACAAATTAGTAGACTCAAGTCCTGGCTATAAAACAAGGAGTATATCATCTCCTTTAGTTTCAAGGTCACAGACTTGATATAAATAATAACACATCAATATGCAAACTTAGGATTCTTCCAAAAAGGGGGAGAGGGACACAGAAATTATTTTTAACAAAGGTTACAAAGAAAGTAGAAATAATAAAATTCCCAAGCTTTAAAATTCATGCATCCATCCATTCATTTTGAGAATCTATCTACCTATTCATCAATCTATATAGTAACATTCCAATTGTGAATTTATATGTGAATATAAGCTAATATAAAAAGTTGATCAATAGCTGTGAAGCATTCAAGTGTCAAATGGGAGAGCTGCATTGAGCCCTAAGTTTTGAGCCCTATTAGTAGTGCACCTGTGAAGGTTCTTATAAGGGACGAGGAACATAACAAACCATTACATCCTTTATAGAGAAAGTGAAAATCCGCAACAGCCACTGGAGCATAGTGATGTGTTTGCTCAGCTACTTCACACTCCTGTCTGAAGCTAGCAGTAGTAACCCTGGATAGCCATGTTCCACAGAATTTGTATCAGACCACCAAACTTCAGATAACTGAGAAACTAGACACAACACTTTACAACCTTTCTGGAGGCCTAACATTTTAAAAAGTAATTTTCAAGGAGCATAACCTGAATATACTGTAGTCAGTTCAAGATTTCTACAGAGGTGTCAGGAACTGAAACTCTAGCTCAGGTCCCCTCTGAGGCTATCTCAACAAAAGATTTCCCACTGGCAAACACATAAGTCCTACCTCTCCTGGGGCTGTATCAGTTGGGTCAGGTCCATGATGGAATTCTCTATGCAGTTTTCCAGAATGTAGGTCAAATACAAACTGCTTGAGTTTTCCAGGAATTCTAAAAATAAAGGCAAATAATTATTTAGCTTCAACTGCCAAAACTGGCTGACCTCTAGTTTAGTAACTTCCTAGTTGCTGTAAAGAAATATTTTACTATATTCCACCAATTCTATCACAACTACTACAGGCAACTAGATACTAGTTTAGGGTTCTAATTTTTTAGTTTTCCTTTTTTGTATATGTGTGCTACTTGTATGTACCAGAACATACATACATACATGTAGAGGCTGGAAGAGGAAGATCCCCTGAAATTGAAATTGCAGATGGGTGGGAGTCATCAGGTAGGTGCTGGAAACACATTGGGTCCTTGCAAGAGCAGTCAGGCTCTCAACGGCTAAACTACGTCCTCAGCCCCCATGTTCTAATCATTGTACTGGTTCATAGAGATTTTCTATATTTACCATTGACAAAGAATGCTATCAAAACGCTATATCCCAGATGTGTTTTGCTATCCCTTAGATATTTATATGGCGCACGCGAGAGAGAGAGAGAGAGAGAGAGAGAGAGAGAGAGAGAGAGAGAGAGAGAGAAAGAGAGAGAGAGAGAACATGTACTTTTAGCAGCACACACATATACAGACAAAACAAAAAGACTCCTATATCCTCTAAATTCACACTAAAAATGTTGGGATTCAAAGGGAAACTACATAATTAGAGGAAAAATCATGTAAAGTATTCAGTTTTATAATCAGAGCAACACACTAGTCAATATGTTACCAGCATGAGCCTGAGGATCGTGTACCCTGCCTGAAATAATAATCTTGAGGTGGTCCGGACTATGTTAAGCAAAACATGTTACAAAGACTTACAAAGCAGATCTTCTCTGAATGATTTCCTTGACTTGTATCCAACAAAATAGGAACAAATGATACCTATAGGGTCAACCAATTTTTGCTATTCATTGATTTGCATTCTAAAGTCTTTGACAACATGATTTTTTAAAATTAAAGTTGATTTGTTAATTTGATAAGTAACAGCAGAATTTTAATTTACATCTTGACAAATTGAATGTTGTCTTTTCATTGCTTACTTTATACTTCTGTGCACACAAACTACCTGTTTTCTATGGAGATTTTGGTGTTTTAGAACATTCACTCTATACTTCAAATAAAAACCTATTATTTTTATATCAATTACAAAAATTGAAATGTACTTCCATACATACTTTAGTTCCTTGGGTACAACAGATTGGCTTTTTAATATTTTTTGTTTTGTTTTCATAGCAAAGAATAGCTAGTATGTATTAACATTACCAGTTTTTATTTTTCCTTTTAAAATTCTACCCTGAGGTTCTGAAAGTACTGTTTTGGTTGGGTTTTTTTTTCCTCCCCCTTCAATAACTCCCACTGAGCTGTAGCAACCAATAACTTCATTGTACACCATGCTGGCTCCCCACTTGCTCCAGTGCAATAGAGACCAGCAGGTGTCAAATGCACAGTTTACAAATACAAGTGACTGTCAGGTAGCTGTATTGACAGAATGCCTTGCAAAGGTTCTCTGGTGCAAAAATAATTGCACATACACCAGAGATAAACACTGAGAGGAGATCAATTTACATTGCTTGTGACATCATCTTCTGTCGCTCCACAGCAAAGTGCTGATGTAAAAAATTCAAGCCACAGACTCCAAATGCTCTATCACACCTGAGATAATACTGCTGGTTTGCTTACAAGCTCTTAAGACCATCAGAATTTCTACTAGTCAAGGAATACCTTATGAATGAGTAAATCCTAAATGTGACAAATTGAGAATATAAAGAAAGGCTTTTCCCTGATCAGAATTTCTCCCATCATGAGACAAGAGGGAAGAAAGAATTGTGAGCATAAAGCAAGGGCCAGGGAGGAGGGTGGACTTGGACATATTATAGACCTCTTAGCTAGCAAGTGCTCAGAAACCATCCTTCATTATTAGGAAGAGACAATCAGCAAGTGATCAATAGATTGTTAGAGCGTAGACAGTGTGGCAACCTGCAGGAAGACGGGCACAATGAGTATGTCCTGTTTTCATCCCAGGCCATCGTTTTCCTAACTGGAACACGAATTGTGAAGCACTAGGTCTCCTCCATCTCTAAACTTCCTGTTTACAATGATGTTTTAGACACAGTGAAACACACAACAAACAGTAAATTGTGACCACCCTCTCACAAGGCAAGAACTATGCTTATTATTTTCAAAGACTGATGCATAGTAGATAATTCCAAAACAAAGCAAACAAACAACAAGAAAAACCACCTAAGTTCTGTAACTTCTTTTGTTGTTTGTGAGACAGTCTCAACATATAACTGGGCTGGTCTTAAACTTACAGATTTGTTTGCCTCTGCCTACCAGCAAATGCTGAATTACTGCTGAGCTATGATACTTTTTTTTTTGTTTGTTTTATTGTTTGTTTGTTTGAGACATAGGCTTTCTCTATGTAGTTCTGGCTGCTCTAGAACTCTGCAGACCAAGGTGCCTTCAAACTCAGAGATCTACCTGCCTCTGCCTCCTGAGTGCTGAGAATAAAAGCATGTGTCACCATGCTTACCTAAATCCTCTAAATTTTAACAAATGTGGAACATCTTCCCAATTCCGCACACCAAGTAAGAGTTCAACACCTCTGTGCGGTTAGACCTTTCTTTCCTCCTAATCCCTGGCAACTACTCACATGTTTCCTGATCTTCCCCATACATCCACTAATAACAAGTACCCACAAAAGTGGTTTTCTTTCATGTTAATATACATTTGACAAATACTACTCTACTAAGTATTATAAAAGTCTATTCATTTAGCTCATTAAGGACATTTGGGTTCTGTTAGGATTGTGGTGGTCAGAAATATGTGCACAGATTTCTGTGTGAACTTTATTTTCTAGAACAGACATTGGGTCAGATGCTACATATACGCTTAACTTACAAAAAGATCATCAAACTGTGTCAATGTGCTACCATGACTGCAGCTGATCTACATACTTGTAAAGCAGGGTACTGCTGTCATTTCACCTCTAGGAGCTGAGGGATACAGACTAGCATCTTACTGTGATGTTAACTTGCATATTCTGACAATGTAATAACCCTGAGCACCTTGCTCATTTGACATCTCTGTATCTTGCTTATGTTTTACCACTATCATTCATGAACAAAGGTTTAGAACTTGATGAAAATCAATTTATCATTTTTTTTCCTAAGTGTTTTCGATGCTCTCAGAACTTTGTCTCCCCCTGACTGTTAAGGATTTTCTAGCTTATTGTTTCTACTTAGATCTATGATGAATTCTAAGTTAATTTTCCACGAGAGGGAATCTTTTCTTGATATGAAGATGTTCACTTGGTGCAGTTGTGATAGTCTGAAAGAAAATGGCACCCATAGTGAGTGGCACTATTAGAAGGTGTGGCCTTGCAGGAATAAGTGTATCACTACTGAGGAGGGCTTTGAGGTCTCCTATGCTCAAGCCACACCCAGTGTCTCAGTTGCTTCTGTGGTGTAGGATGTCTTTCTATATGCTGTGAATATCACTAGTTGATAAAGGGACTGTTTTGGCCTATGGCAAGGCATCTAAGAAGCAGGTGGGAAATCTAAGCATAGATACAGGGGAAGAAGGGTGGAGTCTCCAGTGAAGCAATCTAGCTGCTGAGAGGGCAAGATGTAAAAGCACAGGTAAGTTACCAGCCATGTGGCAAGACAGATTAACAGAAATGGGTTGAACTGAATTAAGATGAAAGAGCTAGCTAGCAATATGCCTAAACGATAGGCCAAGCAGCATGTAATTAATATAAGAGTCCGAGTCATTTTGGGGGGCTATGCAGCAGTGGATGGGTCCAGAGCGTGGGGCTAGGCTGGGTCAGAAACTCATATTACACTCCCGCTGCCTGTGGATCAAGATACAGAGCTCTCTGCTCTTTCTCAAGCACCACATCTCCCCATACACTGCCATGATAAAAATGAACTAAATCTCTAAACTGTGAGCAGTCACAATTAAATGTTTTCCTTGTAAGAGTTACCATGGTCATGGTGTCTCTTCACAGAAATAGAAACCCCAACTAAGATGCCAGCCAACTTGGTAACTAGGGATAATAATAAAAACTGTACAGAATAAACAAAACGGCCCTTTAAGAAGTTCTACCATGCTGGTGTGGTGCAACATGCCTGTAATACCAGCTAGGAGGCTGAGGCAGGAGAATCACTCACTGTAGCCAACACTGGACAACAGGACCCTCCCTCAAGATTGAAAAAAGAGAAAGGGGCTAAAGGTACAGCTTACTAATACAGCATTTGCTCAGCACAAAGGAACCAATAACCATATTCTTTCTCACTCCAATACAGGAGGGACCCTAGGTAACAAGATTACATAGATTCTCAAAATAGATTTTAGTAATAACCTGGCAGTATTTTCTTGTGGGTATCTTTCTAAATTCTTTAAACTTCTATGTTGTTCTAGCTACACCTTTAAGGATTAGGAGATGGACCATTTGTTAAGAGAACAGCTCTGTATTAGTGGACACCTCCCTCTACAGCCCTGCTTTATATGCTTCATGTGTTAACTTGCTTGCACCCCTCCTCCCTGACAAGATGAGAACCACCTGAGCTCAAGGACGTACAATACCAATGTATAGTGATTTGATATTTGGGGGCAACTGACATGGAGCCCAGAGCTGGAACTTTATCATCATCAGAGTAATCTATTCCATTTGTGGTAGATATGACAGTAAATGACAAAAGTCTGCAAGGAATGTCTCACAATCTGTCTAGCTGCAGTTTTCCTCCCTGCTACTTGAAACTTGAGACAGTTTAGGGAAAAAAATTCACTAGGTACAGTTTTAAAGATGACCAGTTTCTATCTGTGTATGCATTAGTGCACATGTATGCAGGTGCCCACAGAGGAGAAGAAGGCATTAGATCTCCTAGAGTTAGGAGTTGGCAGCTGGGAGCCACCTGTCATGGGTTCTGGGACTCAAATTCAGGTTCTCTGGAAGAAAAAGCAGCGAGTGCTCTTAACCACTGAACCATCTCTCCAGCTCCACAGACAGGTTTTCTTCACAGTCCCTTACTAGTTTTAAATGATTTTTCTCAGGCTGTAGAACAGCACAATATAATTGCTTGGGTCTTGAAATTACCCCTACTCCCCCATCTTCACATGAAATCTATTCCTTTCAACTTGACAGGAAACCAAACTGACCAAACAATACAAAGAGCCAAGGCCCACAGAGCTGGAATCTAATTTCTGCCACTAGGAAGTACTAGCCCTTCAGACACTGGCATTTCCCTTGCTCTCTACAGTTCCTGGGAATGTCACTGTACATAGTATTATGAGCTAGAACTCTAGGGTCCATTTGTGTGGCCCTGCAAGTCACTGTGCTTCAAGGAGAATGATTTCTCTGAAAAGAAGCTAAGTATTCTACTGGCAGTCTCCACCTCCTGATGCCCTCCTCCGGCAGGCGTACATTTCTCTTACTACAATCACACTTTTACCAGATGACTCCATAAATGCCGAGTTATTAAGTAATAGTAATAACATTAATTTATAAAAACTGCTTATCATTTCAGCCTTAATTACCAGGCAGCACAAAAACAATTATACAAGCCATTAAATGTGTCAGATTCACCTTGCTGCATGTTTTATTGAACACTAGCATCACAGCATGTGCCACCTCCCAACTAAAAAGCTGTTAGCGGAAGGGGAAATTGGACACCTAGAGAAGAAACTGAAGTGAATTATTCAAGAGCTTCAAATGCAGTGTTATTATTGTTTCCTGCCTGTCCTGGAACTAGCTCTATAGACCAGGCTGACCTCAAACTGAGAGATCTGCCTGCCTCTGCCACCCGAGTGCTGGGATTAAAGGGGTGTGCCATTTGCAGTATAGAGAAGATCATTTCTCACTGCCAGGTTTCTTTCTCTCTTCTTTATTTCTCTCTCTTTCTCTCTCTTTCTCCCTCTCTCTCTCTCACACACATGCACACACACACAAAACAAACAAACAAATAAACAAATAATTTATTGGCTTTTTAAAGGAATAATGCTAGAGCTTGTTTGCATTCTCCAAGACTCAGACATCAAAATGAGATTCCAAATGCCAGTATTAATCTGACTTCAGAAATGTAGGACAGGATAATAATACAGTTTGAGTCATTCAGAGGACTCTCACTGTGGGATGTGTAGGCCCTCGAAGCTTCTATGGGTCTGGGGCCCAGCCCGGCTGTAGCCAGTTCAAACCTGTGCTCACAGCATTTCCTCAGAGCCATGAGGGCCCCTTGAGTGGGCACTTCTTCATAAGCCTGCCTGGGGTCTGCCTGGGAGCCTGGGCAACTGAGGTGGAGTCCTGATATGAGATGACCTAGACCAGCAAGAGACAAGCATACGATGGCAGCAGATGCCAACAAAGCAAAGCCCTTCCCTCTGGCTGGTTAGAGGGTATAAAAAGGCTTGCCCTTTCCTCCATAAATTGAACTTGTTTGTTTCAACTAGTTGCTGGAGTCTGAGACGTTAATTCTGCACCTTCTCAATCCTTCTCCCAAAGAGGAACTAGCAGGCTCAAAAGCATACATCAACATCCTATGACATGTAACACAATATCCCCAGAGATTTAACGTAAAAGCTGAGCATGGTGTTTGCTTGTTGACTTGTAGGCCTAACCAAGGTCAGTATCCTCTTGATTTCCAAGAATAATTTAAGATCTTATAGTTAGGACTGAGTTTCTTATTAAAACACACACACACCCCGCCTCAGAAGTGTGTCACTGGGGTAGGCTTTGAGTGAGGTGTCAGGAACTCAAGCCAGGCTCAGTGGTTCACTCTCTCCTCCTGCTGTCTGTCTCCTGATCCAGATGTAGAACTCTCAGCTACTTCTCTAGCACCGCGTCTGCTACATGCTGCCACCCTCTCCATGGTGACAATGAACTAAACTTCTGAAACTATAACTAGTCCCCAATTAAATGCTTTTTAAAAAATAAGAGTTGACATGGTCATGGTGTCTCTTTACAGCAATAGAACACTGACTAAGATGCTGCTTGTGAATCCCAGAAAAGTCCAGCCATCAGTGTTCTCTCTTTAAAAGCGCATTTCAGGTTACATATGTAGTCATTGGGACTAGGTAGGGTGGCCAGATCTCACCCAATAATAAATGCTCACACAACTGAAGGCTCTCTATGTGATATGAGTTTTGTTTTCAACATGCTTGGATGTTAGAGAAATGGATCACAAGGTAAGCTACTTTGCTCTTAAATCCAGCACAGCCTTGCTCTCTCAACTGCTTTTTTCCTCGCTTTCAGCAGGTGATCCAGTTAAAAACAGAAACTTTGACATTTGCTGCAGTCACCAGAATCCCAAAGAGCCCACAAAGAACCCCCACCCCCATCTCCTTTATGATGATCTCTACTTTGCTCTATGGAGTAGCATCTTCCGCACTCAATGGCTCTTTACTCCTCTTGACTCTGCCTCACAAGCACTTCATCATGTTTAGGATTTCCATGCAAGAGAACTAAAATTACTTAATCCATGTCTGTCTGGTGCACTATGGAACATCAGCTCTAACAGATGCTTCATCTCTAGCCTGTAGCTGGGCAGCCCTTCCTGTTGTCTTCACCTCTGTCTTGTAGTTGAGTGCTCCTTTCTGCTTGCACTACCCCCTACTGATTATGATCACCAAGCACTCCTTGTTTTCCCCTGTCCCTGTTAGGTCTGAGTATGAAATGTTCAAATAGACTCAGGTTGTGAATGCTTAGGTCCGAGGTGATGGCACTGTTTTCAAAAGTGTCAACCTTTTCACACATGGAGCCTAGGTAGGGCTTGCACCCTGGAAGCAGACCAGAACTGCAGTCTGCTCCTTTCTCAGCTTCTTGTCCAACAGGAGGTCAGAACTTCCTGCTAACCATTTCTATTGTCATGACAGCTTCCCCAAGTGCACACAGATCTAGTGGCCATGGACTTTGAAACCATAAAAATAAATCCTCTCTCTATAGTTTCTATCAGATATTTTTGTCACAAAGCTAAGAATGCGAACTGACTGGTACTCCCCAGTCTTCTGTACATGTCCCAATTCTTTTCCTGCTTTGGGCAACTACCATTCTACTCACATTCCTTTGAGTTCAACATCATTTCACTCTCATAAAGTAAGATCGCAAATCATCTTATTCATTAAGTATTTTGATAATACTTGCAATATGAAAAAGTACAGGCAATTTATCTTTCTGTGCCTCCATTATGTCACTTAGTATCTCCCCTAGTTATCTGTGTCATGACAAAAGACAGGATCTCCTTGGACAAGAGAATAGTACTCCTGGTATATAGGCCATATTTTCTTTACCCATTTTTCAGCTGATGTAAATGTAGTTCTACATCTACATGCTGCAATGAATTATGGGAGTGTGGATATCACATTGGCATACTGATTTAATTTCCTCTGGATATTGTTCTAGTTTGCTTTCTGTTGCTTTGATCAAATACACTATGGCCAATAGAAACTTGGGGAGAACAAAAGTTTATTTTAGCTTCTATTTTGAAGTCATAGCTCATTATTAAAGGGACAAAAATTCTATTTCTTCATGACACATAAATTTGTTCATTTCTTTAAGGTTATTCATTTGTTCAGACACTTTTCATTTTATTTCTGATACTTTTACCCATTTTATTTCTGTGACATAATTTATAATGACTCCTCTATTTCTGATTTTATTTACTTGAGGATTCCTTTTTCAGTCTAGCTAAAGGCTTTTCAATTTATCTTTTCAAAAATTTGTTTCGTTGACTGTCTACTGATTTTAGAGTCTATTTCATTTGTTTCTGCTCTGATTATTTTATTAAAACAAAACTGCCTTTGTTTTGCCTGCGTGTGTGTGATTTCAGAAAACTAGAAGCAAATGTTAGATCCATTGGAGTTTGGTTGTGGGTTAGGAAGCTGAAAATCAAACCCAGGTCCTCTAGAGTCCACTGCAGAGTCATCTCCCCAGCTCCTCTGATCTGGTTTTATTAACTCTTCCACTATTGTTGAGTTTTACTCTCACTAACTTACTTGGTAAGCCTAAGGTCTAGCCAATACAAGTATACTACTTAGTCAAGACTCCAGGTTCCAAACCAGCCCAATGGATTCAGGCAACAACAGGCCAGCATCCACAGGCTTAAACTCCAGACCATCCCTAACAAGCAAATGTCCCATCACCTGCCCAGCACTGGACCAGCTTCAAGCTCTAGAAGACCTAGTCAGAGTAGATTCTATATACTTGATATCTAGTATAATGAACTATTATTTAGAAGACCCAGAAAAACATTAGATGAATAGGTTAAATGATACTCTTTGAGTATAAAATTAAAAATGACCTGACCTTTGACATACTTTATTATTTATAATACAACCATCTACTAGGATTTGTTACAACTTTGTGGCTTACAGCACAGCCATCATCTCTCCCTCATTTTCCCAAAGCTCTCATTAGGCAGGTGTTACTATCAACCCTCCTTCATACATGAAGACAGAACAGTAGTAGTTCAGTGACCAGCTCAAGGAAGAACTCAATACTACGTGGGTTTCAGAACCAAGATTCTTCTAAAAACACATCTCTACTAAAATATTCAGAAATATGTGGTGCTATTTATTCTGCACTGAAGCTTCAACTTACTCTCTCTGAAGAATAGTATTTTGAGATTTAGAAAATTTAAATAAATTCAAGACATATTTAAATGTGAATTACTTAAATTACACTGTTTACAATTTTCATATTGATACTTCACACTTTTAATCACTGTACTTCATACCCTGGAAGCTAGGAAGACTTCAGTCTCTGCAGCAGTCCCAAGGCTTCCATGCTTACTAGTAGCTGTCCTTGAAAATGTTCCAGTTAACATGCCATTAGAGATTCCTGGTCATAGAAAAATCCTGAGTTGCATATACATACTCTCAATGTTCTTACAACATGCACTCATGAGCAAACAAATATTACTAGCAATGCTTCCGCCTGACCTGGGATATATATTTTCCTTGATATGCTAAAGACTGACCTTAGAGCAAAGCCAATTTCTCACAGTACACAATCTCTCTTCAGAGATTAGTTTCCAGTCACCTAACATTTGTAGTCTCTAGTCAATGATGCCACACACATAATGGAAGTATGAGGATCACTTTAACTTCTTACACCCACCCTTCAGGATTACTTTTACAACACACAGTTGTGTAAAATAGCCAAGCAACTGTTTTACATTCAGTTTTGTGGGACTTATCAGTGATTTTTATGAGAACAAAAAGAGATACTTACAATACATCCTTAAAGTCTCCAAACACATACATATGCCTAAAACTGTCAATAGCTATGACAGGGCAATCTGCTGGAGTTTTCTGGATATGCAGAAGAGGATGTCTAAATTTGTCACAATCTGCATGTAAGAAATTTATTGTACCTTTGAAAGAAAAAGAATTTTTACATTAGAATTTAACTATATTCTCTGATTATGAACTCTTGAAAACAGCATAATAAATAACATTGACATTCTTGAAATGAATACAAACCAGGAAAACTAAAACCTAAACAGAATATTTAAAGAAATAGATTTTTTTTTTTAGTTCTCAGGGCAGACTAAAATCCCCTTAGAAAACTCAAATTTGGATGCTATTGTGAATCTTTTATTTCTTCAATTGGCAGTTGTCTGCTGTGTAGGCTACACTACCCAGGTTCTGACAGCAAGTCCCCGAGTCTGACACATCACTGTTCCTTTGAGATCCTCTTTATTGGTCATTTTAAATCTAATTCAAACCCAGAATGTTTACTAATGGGCAGCTCTTTATCATGCTATCAGTTTACATTGTTTGACCTTTTATTCTCAGTACGAGGAGCTGTTTGATATCCCAAATTCTGCTAAAATACCATGGAGAAATGCAGACAGCTGTTCAACTTTCATACAGAAATAAATGTGGATCAGAGTGTGTTGTCTCTGAAATGTCTTTGGAAATTTGTCAGAGAAGCACTTAGGTACTGGGAAAAGGTTCCCAAACAATGCACCTAGGACCCCACTTTTCATGCTACTTGTTTCCCCCCCCCCTACAAAGTCATGGTACAGAAAACAAAAGCAAACACACAAAAGAACACTGCTTCACATCATAACCCCACTGCTTCCTTGCCCTTATAGCTAAACCCCCATGGTAAAATGACTTGTTAAACTTTTACCCTAAGTGTGTTTAGGCCAAATATGTAACAGGAAGGGAAGAGAAAGATAATCAGAAGAAGCTGAAAATAAACACCTTAAACAGTCTACCTTTTTCACTTATTAATTGCCGGGCTACTTCATTCTGAAATATTTCTAAACTTTCTGTATCCTCTTTCATGTGGAAGAGTATGAGAAAAGGCAGTCCTTCTTCTGTCAATTCCTGCAGAAAGAAGTTTTCAATAAAAATCAATGGCCTCTCTATTCAGTTTAGCTGTTTCCCAAGCAGAATAAATGTGAACAGACTTCATGAAACTAACAGTTATACGTAATTGGAGTGGGGAGGGGCGTGTCTAATAGTGTGAAAACAATGATGCTCGACAAAGAATGAACTCAGCCATTTGCATCTTAGGTAGGAACATTGATGAGACAAACATGCCCTGTTTTGTGACAGACATGGATTCATCTGAAAGGTGCTTGGTCCATCTTAGTCCAGTGGCTCTCTACCTGTGGATTTTGACTACCCACAGAAGTCTCATATCAGATATTTGCATTATGATTTATAACTGTAGCAAAATTACAGTTATGAAGTAGCAATAAAATAATTTTATGGTTGGGGGTCACCACAGCATGAGGACTGACTGTATTAGAGGGCTGCAGTGTTAGGAAGGGTGAGAACCACTATGCTAGCCAGTACTGCATATATGATTACAGGGGTAGCCTTTTGAAGCCAGTTAGGGTGAGCAAGAAGTACTGACAGTTCTTAACCCAGGAATGAGATGAACATTCATTAGTATTGCCAGTCTTCACAAATAAAACTGACAAGTGTGCCTGAAATAAATAAATTGGAATCCTAAATCCATGCTTACTCTAAAGTATATTATAAAAATATTCCCCTATGTGAGACCTACCCAAAGGTGGGAAGTGCTTTAAGGGCAGAAGACAAAGCTCCATATTACAGCCATTTTCAGGCAACAGTTTATCAATACTATTGACAGCTGCCTTACATGTGTCTTTCAATATGGCACATACATGGCACCTTGAAAATGACAACATACTATTAAAACCAGTTATCTGAGAGTATAAGAAACATAAGCCAGTAGCGTTGAGTCACCTAATCTTAACAAATGCCTGTGGTAATATATATTTAATAAAATTAATCTGAATATCAGAGTCAACCACAGAGCCAAGCCAGGTCAGGGAGGGGCGATGTCCACTCTTTTAATTCTAGCTTTAGGAAGTTAGGAGAGGTGGGTGGAGCAAAGGAGGAGGGTTTTTCAGCTTTCCAAGACACTTTGCTTTCTGCTAAAGACAGAGCAACTTGGAGTTGGAGGAATGCTGGAGACAGGCCTGAGGAGTTGGTGGGTGAGGAGTGGCTGTGGTTTGTTCCTCTATCTCTCTGATATTCCTGCTTTTCTTCAGTATCTGGCTCCTGGTTTTCATTACATACTAACTAGAGTTTGTACAATAGATGTCATCTTCTTATTTGTATGAAAAAGTTCAGAAAGGCCCTCCTTATTATCTCCATTAGCTCTTCTTTTGAGGGTCAAGTTTAGAAACTGCCTCAGCAAGAAGCACAGGTATCGTTTATCTTTAATAACAATTTTTTTAAATCGCCGAGACCTATCAAGTGAGACAAAAGGCTTTCTTCTGGTTTTTAGCTCACATTTAAACTTGTTTCACTTATATGTATGGATAAATAATCAAGCTTATCACATTATTCCTTCTTTTAATTGAGAGGTAACTCTCATCCACAAAAATTCACCATTTTAAGTGGACAAGCTGCTATTATATTCACAAGGCTGTGCAAACATCCTCATTGACTGCAGCAGTCATCACTCCAGAACCTTCACCAGTAACAGTCACTCTCCATCTTCTCCTGTTCCGCTTGCCTGGCATTACATTCTTCTGGTAATTTGATTTAAATTTTCTTCTTCCTCACCTTTTTTCTCTTGGATTATATTTGCAAATTAATCGTCATTTACTGATCCTACTTCCCACACTTTTCTCTCTCTGTACTTTGCTGCCCTGGTAGCAACTGTTTCCATCATCAGCTCCTAGGTTACTGTAGCTCTGTGCACAAACCCAGCTCAGGTAGGTTCCACATGGAAGTCTAATTAGCATCATAAACATGCAAAATGAGCAGCAGTGCTCCCCCCCCCCACCTCACTTCTCCTCTTTCAGTCCTTGATTCAGGACTGTATCTCTTGAAAGCAGCACCTACCCCATCCCACCCTGTTTCTAAAGAATAAAATTAATTTTCTCTTTGAATTTGAAGGCTTTCCCTCAGGTGGCATGGGGCACATGTTGTTCCTTTCTCTGGACATGTGCAAGCACTGACTGACGAGCCCTGAGGATAGATAATCTCATTTCATGCCTGGTTCTACTCCCATATTTCCCATACAGAACTATCTGGCAAACACAGCATAAAAAAAAAAAAAAAAAAAAAAAAAAAAAAAAAAAAAAAAAAAAAAAAAAAAAAAAAAAA